>JAKGUB010000556.1:20617500-20885000 GCA_026261675.1 Hippocampus mohnikei | reverse complement strand
ACAAACAAACAAGATGGGCCCACTACACAAGAGTCCTATCCAGGGACACCCAATAGCCTGCATGCTCCTCCGCCTCTGCATCATCTAAGGCCCCTCTCTCTCTTTCTATCTCTCTCCCCCCAACCTCTTTCATGCACCGCTCATCTCTCCTTTTACTCTTGTTTGCTTTCTGACCCTCAAAAGCATTGAGAGAGAATACATATGCGTGTGTGTGTGTGTGTGTGTGTGTGTGTGTGTGTGTGTGTGTGTGGTATATATCTATATATATGTAGTGTGGATGTAAATATATATATTTATATATATATATATACACACACACACACACACACACACATACACGCGGTATTTTACTTTGCTCTCAACATGCAGTATGGTTAATTTTGCTTGGTTGTTTTTAGTCTTTAAAATTGGTGTGATTTTAGGTGGGCACCAGAAGCATCAAATCAGGCTCTCGGGTTGGCAGGCAGGGAAAAGGGCGGAGGTGCAGCTTTTAGGATGGGTATTAGAGCTGACAGATGAATGAGACGGTGGACAAATTCTCCCCCAACAGCTGCGACTGCCGCCATTATCCTGACAGGTGTCAATTAAGAATTATTGAAGGCCAAATGCCCCCACTCACACTATTTTCTTCACACACACACACACACACACACACACACACACACACACACACACACACACAGACACTTCCATTCATCCCAGCTCCTTCGCTGACACACATACACGCACACAAACATACACATCCAGCTGTCGTCATAGGTGCAAGAAAAGTAACATTTTACCCTTGTCGTTTTTGTCAGAGACCCTGCAGCCTCACTCCTCTTCCTCTTTGAAGCAGCAGCCAGCAGCAGACGCTTGCTGATCAATAACTCAGCATGGTTGTGTTCATGAAAGTCGTTGTCTGTCTCCAAAGGTATAAGAGTGGCCTTTTTTTGACCATGTGCCCTCTCCTTCAACCAAAACTAGCATGGAGTGACATAAGACGGACGCCACAAAATTATGACCTTTATCACATGCTCTATCCAAAGCTGCCAACTCCTATAGATTTACCATACTTTGTTCCATGAACGTTAGCCTGTTATGCCTCTAATACTGATTGTTCTCAATATTTGTGGGAAAAAGCATCACCAGATTATGCCCATTAATGCACAGACAACAACTGTGTGCTAATGACAACTTTATCCATCGTAGATTAACAAACGCCACACTGCACTGTCGTTACTGTCATAGTAAGGCCATGGCTCATTGAAGCGTCGCTAATGGTGAGTGATATTTTTAATCGTTTGCTTTTATTTGTTTCTATGTCAGTCCTTGAAACTATTCTTTGATTATTTTATTTATTTTTATTCAATACATTTATTTCATTGGGACGGTGCACATTAATCAACACAGTGTAAATGCGCCGGACTTAACATAAATGCTAGTTTTCAGCCGTAGTCCCAAGGCAGGTTTCTAATACAGCACATTGAGACAAACTTTAAAACCACAATTACAGAAATCAGCCAAATAGGTAAGACATCATAAAACAGACAATACAATTTGCAGTACTCAGTTGCAAGACAATAGACCAAGACAGACAAATCACTTCCACTTAAAACTATTTAATTTTTTGAAGCATCAATAGTAATTTGTGCAATTACCATCCCTTGATTTTAGTAAGGTTAGTTCACAGTCTTGGTATAAATGCAACTCTACTAATAGTTTTGTGAGATTATATACGTTTTTATGGGTTGACAGCTCTGACTATCTAATGAGATCCAACACAAGAGCAATACATTTCAAAATCTGCCTCTCCTCACTTAATGTCTGAGGGAGAAAATAATGTATCTATTCATCTGGTTGTAGGTTGCAGTAGCTATAGAACAGTGCTGCAGCATACCGAGAGCTTAATTTCCATCAGCGGTAGTCCTATTGTCACGTGTTAAATAGTTCCAAATTGCAGCTTCAGAGAATAACTGGGTTGTTGCTCGCCTCCATCCAGTTGCCCACCATGTTTGGTGTAACACATGGCTACCATCATTCTCCATTCTCCATATGCCATTCTACATTCTCTAACTGGTTTGGGCTGTGGCACAGGGTTTTATGATGTTTTGCTCCATCAACGTGCAGTGAGTAAGACCGGCAGACGGTTGGCCATAGTGGTTTCTTTACGGGCGCGTGTGTGTGTGTGTGTGTGTGTGTGTGTGTGTGTGTGTGTGTGTGTGTGTGCGCGTGTATATGTGTGTAACAGATACAAAATAGTTGAAGTAACTCTTTCTGCCAAACTCCAAATTTCTAATTATAGAGCATATGACATGTGTTTGGTGTATTTTACAAATGTATCGACCTTTTGGCACACAGCTCACACTGTTGGGTTCTGTAATTAATGCACTTTCCAGTTCCAGTACAGAATTAAAAAAACAAACAAAAAAACGGCAGCACTAAAACGACGCCAGTACAGAAGGTTCTCTGGAAATACACACATGGATTTGCATGTACATGTTGTGAGTTTGGATGTACTACCTAGAAACAATTTTCCACACAGAAGATAATATTGCTGTTATTTTGCTACTCCCACTCTAATTGCATACCGTGTTTACTAATAAGAGAAGCCCTTTGAGCAAAAGCCAGGCCTTTTTTAGTCACATTATTATGCGCCCCTTTTTTTCCCATTTCAACACAAACCAAACTCCCCGCCCCGACCCCTTCCGGCCTATATCTTCTCTTCTGTCTGAAACTGGCAATGACCTGTTCGGAGTGATTATCAGACCTGAAAATATTCCCATCCCTATGCAAATCACTTAGCATGCATACTCTCTTATCATTCTTGCTTTGCGCCCGCTCACCCTAAACGCTTGTGTGTAATCAAAGTAAACGGCAGCTAAAGCTAAAAGGGAAATGCTCTTTGTGGAGATGGATGGAGGGATTAAATATTAACCGGATGCGGCTGACTTAAGGCGAGTGTTTTACATAGCTGCTCTTGCCGCAGATGCCGAGCATTGATTCCATCTCCTCGGCGCCTTTACACATTTGGCTGCCTGCTGTTAATTTTTCACGATCATGGTGCTAGCTAGGCCTTTAGAAAACAGAAAAGGAGAGCAATGAGTGGATCACTCATCCACCTCGAACCCCGCTCCTCATCCTGTAGGGACAGGTGAGATGGATGATAGCAATTTGAAATTTTGTTTGTGCCTGTGATCATCAAGATTGTTTTTGGTGTTACCATGGTGTAACGATTGCGGTGATTAATTGAGGTGCATGCGCGCAACTGGGCGCGTAGGAATGGGGGAGCTTCAATGTAGCAAGTTCTCTGCCTTCTCCGCACTTTGCTTGTGACTGTGTTGTTTATCAGCTGACCTTGAGGTCCTACACGGCTGCCTTTGGCCTCGCAAACAACCACACACTGCCCCTCCTTGTCCAAGTCGCTTCCCTCATTTACATATCACTTTTTTCCTTCTCCAGCTGTGATTACAAGGTAAAAACAAACCACTCCACCCAAAAAAAAAACAAAAAACAAAAAAACCCCCACATTTGTTTCACTGTGTACTGTTTGTAGATGGATATAGGCGGATTACATTTCAAGTTGTCTGTTTATTGTCATCATGCATAGGGGACTATCCCATGGATCACAGAGGCAGCTTGTTAACAGGGGTTCATACCAGTGGTCATGAAACACCCTCTCTGCTCAGCACACACACACACACACACACACACGCGGCTGTCGACAGCATTGTGAGGGCCTTCTGGCATGTATAAATACAGCGTTGGTACTGCTCTAGCCTACAGTCGTCTGACATCAGCACCACTCATCACTCAGTCCTAACGATGCCTTGTTTCCCCCCCCCTATCTGCCCCCCCCCCCCCCACCTGCACACAACCCTATCCCGGCCAGGGAAGACATCTGATGGGGTCGTGAGCAGGTCATGACCTCCAGGTGGCCGCAGTCCGGACAGTCTGTGAATTCCTTATTGTGTTTTGTTTGCTCTTTCTCATTTTGGCTTCATTTCATCCCCCTCCTCAGCCCATATTATACGTTTGTTTTAATAGTGACACATAACTCTGAGGTGATTTACCTTTTTTGTTGTTGTTTTATTTTGTCGTCTTAAATCTTGGCTATTCCCAACAATAATGCTGAATGACTTGTCACAAAAAGTCCATCCACCCATTTGTGCAGTGCGTACCTTTTTGAATGGTCACATGGAGACGAGGTTAGTAGTTTAGTAAGTTAATGTGGATGAAAACAAAAGAATATAGTTTTGTTCAGTATAGTTAGGAGGACAGTGCTGTAGATTAAGTAGAACAGGTTGGACCTCTGAATAGTGAGGCTTGTTACAGACTTTTTTTTTTTATCTCTCTGATTTTAACAGGATTTTGTAAAATACAGTGGTACCTCTACTTAGGAACGTCTCTTCATACGAAATGTTCAAATTACAAAACGTCTAAACAGGAAAATATTGCCTCTTGTTAAAGGAATTTCAAAATACGAAAGGTAAAAATACAGTATGGCCTGCAACTCGCAGCTCCAAATTTCTTCAACGCAACATGATTATAGCTGCTCTGCCATTGGCTATTATCTAGCATCTTCCTGGCATCTCATTGGCTAAGAGGGACCTCTACCTTTGCCCCTCGGACCATGAGGCGTTCTGATAGTTTTACGTAAATGTGAATCACTCAGAAAAGTATTCACCAGTCCGGCGATCGCTATCTATGCTGATGTTTGCCTTGGACATTTTCGAAGGATTCTTGAAAGCCCTTGGATCACTTCTTGACAAAACGTCTGACAAAAACCACTTCTGAGAGAGAACATGAACTAAAGAGGGCAAAAAATGACGAAGACACAGCTAAAACTTAAATAATAATAATAATAATAATAATAATAATACATTTAATTTTGAAAGCGCTTTTCATCATACTCAGACACTTAACAAGAGTTTAAAACCATGGATAAAATGTACACTTCAAAGCCAAGCATACATGATTTAACACAAACACATTTAGAAGAAGAAAAACAAAGCAGAAATGGGTAAAAGAGATTAACACGTGTTAAAAGCAATAACCATAATTTGTATTCTTTATTGTTTTTGTTTTTTTACATTATGCAGAACTCTAATTTATTGTGCAATAATCTAACTGGAACATGTACTTGTTACATATTTTGATGCAATTTTATGCTTTAGAAAACATTTATGTCAACATTTTTGTGGGGGAGTGGGGGGGCTTGGAACGGTTTGGGGCATTTACATGGAAAACGCGTCTCTACTTACAAAGTTTTCTAGTAAATTACAGTAAATTTTGTAAGTAGAGGAACCGCTGTATTGATGATGGCCCGAGGAGAATGTCATGTTTTGCCATGCATGTCCATCACCAAATTGTTGTCTTGTGTAGATCCACTGAGAAACATACCCCTGTTCTGTATATTTTCTATTTCCTTTTTTGGCAACTAAATCTCCACAGCACCAACCACAGGTCAGCCATTGAGAGAAATGGTGATTTTTCTCTGTGTGTGTGTGTGTGGGGGGGGGGGTGCGTGTGCGTGTGCTCGTGTGCGTGTGTGTCTCGGGCAAGGGAGGGTCTGATCAGAGAATGAATCAGAAAGTATTTACACAAGAAGAGGAAAGACAGAGATTGCTCTTACTATACTTAAGCCCACCCATTGTGTGGGCGGTGCTTGCAGAGGAGGGGGCAGTTGGTTGCTGTGATAGGCTGTCTGCCAGTAGGGCGGCCGAGGGTTAGCCTCCTGGGAACGGTTCTTTGGCTGGATCATTTTGCACTAACATCTCAGTGTTTTCTCCATTTGAAGGATGATGGTGCAGGCTTCTTGCTCTTTCTTGCTTTTTGAGCGCTGATGTTTATACTTGTACGTGTGTGTGCATGGCTTACTTTTCAAAGTTCATTCTCAGTTCCTGGGGGACCGTGTGTGTGTGTGTGTGTGTGTGCATGTGTGTGTGCGAGTACAGTTAAGCTGCATGTGTTCATCCTCCAGTCAAACACATGGATGACAGATGACCCGGTGGGAGACACCAGTCATCCTGCTTAACTGGAATTTTGCCCCCTCCCCGCCCCCTCCCCGGTGAGCGTCCTCTTTCCTATTCACCTCTTGGCTGAACAAGAAACTGTGTACTTTGTTTATGTCCCCCGTTTCAGTCATAAATCCTGAGTTCATCTCCAATGCAGTGTTGACTCCTTTCCCGACGTTTCAGCCTTGTACAGGATGATAATGGCAATGTGTGTGCATGTCTGCCTGTGAGAATGAACTAGCCTCAACCTGGCTTTGTGCGTTCCTGTCTATTGCTGTACGAAGAGAGAGGTGGGAGCTCACTAGACCAGGGGAAACCTAAATCCTCATATAAAAAGGCCATGCACTCAGCCCGGCCTGAGGGGAGGAGGGAGAGAGAGCAGAGGGAGAAGGGACGAGAGAGGCAGACACACATTGGGATAAGGAGAGAGAGGGGGGGAAAAAAGTTGATTTCCTTTTTCAGCAGAGCCATACATCACAGGGCCTCCCAGCTGCAGTGTCACAAGCTGACAGAATGACATGTGTCATTTATCAAAGGGGCCAGGCGGGGGCCTTGGGAAACGCGCACCACAAAGCCTGAGAGAGTTCATTCCAACACTCAACCCTCCCTCTCTCCCTTGTTCCCTTCCTCCCTCATCTCTACACCCTCACACCGCCCCCGCCGTTCACGCTCCTCATTTTCTCTCGCTATACACCCCCTGCCCCCTCCCACCGACTACCTCGACCCTCCCTGTTCACTTTGCCTGGTGCCCCCTAAAAAAGGCCCTGTTATGTATTCGCCTGCTCTGTATTCACTGCAACTGTCTGTACCTGTGTATGCTGAGTGAGTGACGACAGTGTGAGCCCACAATTATAGAACAAATTGCCTGTCAGCCCAATCCCAAGAATATTGAGAATACTTTAACTTTGGAAAACCAGTTTATATATTTCAAAAACCATTCGATAATTTCGTCCCAATGACACACACCACTTTATTGTTGGAGTTAAACATCTGCTGGAAGACATTTTCATTGGCTGTTTTCTGGTCACACGCCCTCCATAACATTCTTAGTTTACATTGATATTCTGCATACCTGCCACCAAAGTGTTGTTTGATAAGGAGATTACTGCTTTCCTGGTTGGTTGGGCCTCCATTGGAGGTCTGAAGGGGCATGAAAGCGAGCACTCAATGGCCCGTTAAAGAACACATTAGATTGCAAAACATGTTGCATACAGAAACACCCCTTGTAAACAACTGTTACCAAAGCAAGTTATGTCAGTCCAGCCACGGCATGCTTTGTGCAACATTTGGCCTTAATGTCTTAGCACCGCGCATTTGTACTTCTTCCTGCTTCCTCTCATCCATCACATGCTCACCTTTCATCTGCGCCTTTCATCCATCCACATTGTCAATCCTTGCCAGGGTTAACTTCATACGAACCAGTTTCAGAGTCATTTAAGCATTTCAGGTAGATGTCCTTTCTTTGTTTACTCTTCTGGAAATGCTGGCTCTGATGCCGTTTGTTTCCCACTTGCATACATACAGAATCTGAACACTTTCTAAATTACCGTATTTTCCATACCGTAAGGCGCTTCATATTAAAAGGCACAGTCTCAATTACGTGGGCTGTTTCTGTCCTCTGTGATTGGCTGGCAACCAGTTGAGGGTATACCGCGCTTACTCCCTGAAGACAGCTGAGATCGGCTTCAGCATGCCCACGACCCTTGTGAGGATTAGTGGATTAAAAAATTGATGGATGGATGTTTCTATACTTTTGACCAATATTTAAGTGACCTATTAGGCACAGCAATGTCAACGACCATAACTGGTAGTGTGATAGACCTTTTATTTCTCCACAGAGAACCTGTCAAGTTCCTTCCAATCAACTTAACGTTGGTGTCATCCCTTCACAGAGTAGTTTGCCAGTACCGCAATGCTCTTTTGCACACTTCAAACCTTGAGCAGTTTTTTGGATAGCAACAGCTTCTTCCTTAGTTTCCTGCCATGCCATCTCATCTTGTCATCCTCACACAACAGGCAACAGGGCTGATGAACATCAAGGTTCTTACAGATGCTGTACTTTAGTAAGCATTTCCGTGCTTCATGCGACTGAACCGTAGGTCTTCTGAGAGCTTTTCTGTGCGAGGTATGGTTCACATCGGTTAATTCTTGTGGAGAATAGCAAATCCCAAAACTGGTGTGAGTTTTGATAGGACAGGGCCGTTTTAACTTGAGCAAACACCTCCAGTTATAAAGGAATGAATGGCACTAACCAATCTTATCACAATACATGACGTTGTGGATATTGTAATGCAATACATTTCTAGACCACTTTAAACTGCAGCAACAATCATCCGTATTATTGTGGTTTAGCCCTGTTTAAATGCCAGATTTTGTTATATTTAAAATATGATTAGCACTTTCCAACAATAATCTGTACATCTTGGGTGGGGGGGGCATTTCACAAGGGGAAGTAAAAGCAAACTGATAGCGCGGTTGCTCAAATCTGCACATCCTCACACATAAGTGGGCTTGTGGCTGTGTTCGGAATTAATCAGTCAGCACACAGCTGCCACCATTAACCCCAAACAAAGTTCAGGTGTGGTCACTTCTTACGGCTCAAGCCATGTTCCGTAGAGAACGGCATCAGAGAGATCTCATTGTTTGAAGGGATCAGTCAGATAGCAGAAATGCACAGAATGACATTGAATACAGTGAGGATAATGCTTATCAAACGGAGAAAATATGGCACAAGAGGGACATAATCAAGAAGTGGACGTCCCATCATAATTGATGAAAAACACACACTGTTTAGGACTGTAAATGTGACAAAAATCTCCAGTCTTCATCTGAGTTAGGTGGTAGGGTGACAAGATTTTATCCCCCCAAATCATACACTTGAAAGCTCAAGTGGGAAAATGAGTTTTGGTCTGAAACGGTTCCTCCCAAAAGGTTCTTTTGAATGAAACACAAGAATACTCAGCAAAAGAACACCCTACAAACAGTGAGGTATCATAGTGGCAGTATGTTTTTATTCCGCTGGAACTGGTTGCCTTTGTGACGCTGGAGGAAATTATTACTAGTTCCAACTACCAGTCAGTGAGAGCACAAAGCCTTCAGGCTTCTGCTAAAACAAAAATAAAACATTGCCTGGAAAAGCTACCACAAACAGCAGAATTTGATTCAGGTTTAGTCAGAGGCATTTAAACGCGATAACTCCCAGGAATTTCTGATCCCCCTCAGTCTACCAGAGCTAAGCCACATGCAGCCATTATTTGCACTGAGCGCAGAAAATGTGTCTTTCAAGTAGCGTCACTGATCAGCGTCAATCTGGTCAACTGCACTGTCCAGCCAAAAGAATTTCTGATAGGCAAACGATTATTTTGATAATCAATTAATCAGTCTATTATTTTCTTTTTCCATAAATCGAATCATATAAATTAATTTTAATTTCCATCCCTTTTATCAAAATTGGGACATTTCAAATGGGCAGTGTTTTCTGAGGATCATGGCCTGTGCTGTAAGATGTGACTACAAATAACTTTATTTGGAGTTAATCAGTTAATGGTGACAGCTGACTTCCACATCAGTTTGAATATCATTGGTTGAATTTGAAGGCAGCCACATCCCCAGTAATAAGAGGATGTGCACACTTGTCCTATCATTAGGTTAATTTTTACTTTCCCCTGTTCAAAAGATTTATTGTTTAAAAGTTTTTTTTCTCATATATTCGGTGCACTGCATTATAAGATGCAATCTACAATGCATCCACTAGATGGGGCTACACTAAAGGAAATGTCAACAGAACGATCAGATGTCAGTAAAACCTATTTAATAAAGCAGCAACACTGTTCACTTAACCAACAGCAAAATAACAGTTGGTGCAACATTTTTTCACGTAGTGGAAACAGTCTGATATTGTGACAGTAAATCAAAGTGCAAGCACAATATCGCTCAAAATAGTGCAAAGCAATAACAATAAGTCAACGTTGTTCAAACGTTAATATCCATATTGACACCATGCCCTGGCCGGATCTTTTCCCACTGTTTTTTGCAGTATGCGCGGAAAGTGGCAAGCTTTTCTTTGTAGTCTTGAGGCACTTGCTGCGAAACAGTGGTTCGTGTGCAGATAGAGAGATGACGTCTTTTCATAAACCGAAAGCACCAAGAAGGACTGCCACTAAATTAATTTAAGTTCCAGTGCCAGCACTTTTGCCTTTATTCGAATCGTGACTGCACAGACACTAATACTTGCTGCTCTCTGCTCAACAACCACTGTTCGAGTTGGTCCTCGTGTTTCCTCGGAAAGCTCTGTTTAGTCTTCTTTACCTGGCGCAGGGCATCTAGTTGCTTCCGCCACTTCAGCACCATTGACTCATTAACGTTGAACTCTCTCGGCGCTGCTCTATTTCCATGTTCAACTGTGTAACCGAACGCCTTAGCTTTGAACTCTGCGTTGTAAACATGTCTCTTGCAAGGAGCCATTTTGGGGTCGAAATATTACCGTAATGACCCTACACAAGGCGCATCGGATTATTTATGATCCGCTTCATCCTTACAATGGTCGCGCGGGGGTGCTGGAGCCTATCCCAGCTGTCTTTGGGCAGTAGGCAGGGGACACCTTGAACTGGTTGCCATTCTCTCAATTAATTGAATAATCAGCTAACATTTTAATTAGCATTAAAGTGTATTACAAAACCATTTTTTTTCTAGATTACCACTTATTAACCAATTACTGGTGTTTTGGTATTGTATATTGATTGGTATTGATTTCAAAACCAAAGTTTATTAAACTGATTCAGTTACTCTTTCAGTCATTGTTTTCCAAAGTAAAAGCAGATGTTTGCAAATTCATTTTGTATTTTTTATCACAAAAGATAATCCGTTGGCATTCCTGAAGGATGACAGAAATTGTGAAAAATCACACATTTTGTTTTTGAGGAAAAGAAAGCTCTGCTTGTACTCATGTATATTACACCCCTTCAATCTGTGATGTACATTTTATAGAAATGTAAAACCAACTTCGAAACATACTATGCTAGTAGAATGCAATAGTTCTTCTCACAGTTGACACCTGGCTGACAGGACAGAAATCCCACCAAAGAGCTTCTGCGGAAACTCTGTGAGAGCCGTGAGAGCCTTTGTTCAGGAATTAAAAATCCAACTTTGGGCAGCATGAGGTGCAGACAGGAAAGGGGGGCAAAACCCTAATTGAAGAGGGAGCCTTCCCGACTGTCTAAATGTTTCCCTTTTTTGTCTACGGGGGTTAAAAGCCGTTATATGTCACCGAGGCGAATATTCAGTGGCAGTATCACCGAGTCCTGACCCTTCCTAGAGGTCATGAATAGTTCATTCCTTTAAACTCTCTCCGTCTCAGTCTACTAAATCCTTACCGCCCCCTCCTCTGTACACACAGCCCAAGGTAGTGTGTCGAGTGGGAGTTCCAAAAGTGAGTGTTTCACTCGTACAATGGCCAAGAAAAGCTTTCTGTCCAGAGCGGAGTAAAGTGTTGCGTTCGATCGTGAAACCTTAGACTGAAAGTATTTTCACGCTATATGCCACACTTTGGTAAATTCACAATCTATGCTCTTGGTCAGTCCACACGTTATTTGTACAAATGAATGACAAATCGAACATGTGGAGAATGGCTTATTCTCTTTGAGGATACAGTGTTACTGTTTGAGCAGACATGCTGTTTTGGGGGTCTCCCGACATGTGATGATTTGGGAGGTGCAACGATTCCGCCCGGTGACAGCGGGATGCCAAACTCGCTGTACTATATTGAACTATAGCTTTTTCAAAGGAGCTGACAGCATTTGCAATTAAAACGGCTTGTTCTCTGAAGCGTTTTACAAGATATAGGGATTGTGTTTGGGCCAAACAATCGTGCATTCATTTGCGTGTGTCGTGTAACTGTTTGGGTTTTGGAAGACACCATTTATCTTCAATGAGACTTATTCATTCTTGAAGGTAAATGTGAGCTGACAGGCGTCACTCAGTGGATCCCACGTGACCTATAAGACCCCCGCACAATAAGGTCAGACCAGCACCCCTTTCCTCCTGCTCCTCCTTCTCCTACCCCCTCTGCCCACCATCAGCATTTCAGAAGGTGGATGTGTCTTCAAAGCAGGGATTGATTGTGGCTATCAGAGTTACGGCACCATACATCACCGCCGATGTGATTCCGACGAGCTGAATTGAACAAAAAAGGTGGGACTCCTGAACCCATGGGTGGGCTCGAGTGGGACAGCATGGACACAGTTTAATCGCTTGGAGATGACAGCGGGCGCTTGGTCTCCTTGCGTGTATGCACATGTATTCGCTTGTACGTCCGTAAGTCGGCCTCGCTTGGGAATTCTGGCATGTGTTTCCGTCTGGCATCTTTATCCTGGTGTGTGTGTGTGTGTGTGTGTGTGTGTGTGTGTGTGTGTGTGTGTGTGTGTGTGTGTGTGTGTGTGTGTGTGTGTGTGTGTGTGTGCGTGTGCGTGTGCGTGTGCGTGTGCGTGTGCGTGTGCGTGTGCGTGTGCGTGCGCGTGCGCGTGTGCGTGTGCGTGTGCGTGTGCGTGTGCGCGCGCTGTCTGCATTGATCTCCAGTGATGTGATCTCCCTTCGGAGTCTGTTCTCATCGGACTCTGATTTACGGATTCATTAGGATCCTTGCACGACTGCCCCCACTTTTTGTCTCCCTTCTTTCGTCAGACGCAGACGCACACCCACACGCAGTTGTAGGAAAAACCTGCTCCTAAGGGGCAGTTGTGTAGTTTGTTTCTATTCCGTTTGTCATCTTTATGAGTAATCTCTTATTATTCCGAAAGGCTTAGCACCTCATTGTGACGCAAGTTAAAGCACTGTGGCAGTTTTGGAGGTGCTTCCCTACCCCCAGGCAGGCCCACTCGACTGAAAAGAGCCCTCATTGTGTGTGTCTTCTTTTATGGTGCTGTCTGAAAAAGAGGGATACACTCCAGTCCACATTCAAATGCACGTGGTAAGGCAGCCAGCAGAGCAGGACAAACACCACAGGTTGTAAATGCTCTGAAAAGGTGTGTGTGTGTGTGTGTGTGTGCGCGCGCACGTGTGTGTTTTGGCGGTTGCACGCACATCCTATGTGTTAATGTGAAAGTGAATGCGCACATGCATGATTGTGTGTGCAGGCCTCAGCAGCTTTCAACTCTAGTGCATAGCCAGCTCCTTTATTCCTTGTCCCTCAATCTACCTGTTTTCTCGTTGCCTGCAATGACTTTCTTTCCACCCGCGCTAAGAGATGAAGTTTTGCTTCTTACATTTTTTTTCAAACCTTCACCACCACCATCAGAAGTCAAGTCATGCAGAAATGTAAAAGAAGAAGAAGAAAAAGAAGAAGGTAATCACACTGTGCGCTGGTGCTTTTGTCGTCAGTCGGTGATGGAAACGGGTCTAAATATGAGATTAGAACCTGCCGCTGACTGATGCTATTAGGCAGATATGCCATAGACTTTACTATCTCCCATGAAGGATTAGTGCAAATTATACCGGGAGACAGGCCTGATTTTTCCTCTGCCTTTCTCAGTGTGGGCATTTGAGGCACTCTAAGTTGACAGCGTCTGTCTCTGCTTAGTTTTCCGAGACAGGTTGCGTGACAGCTGATGCCAAGCGAGGGCTTAAAAAGTGCGTATAGGTAGGTGTCTGTTTGTGTGTGTGTGTGTGTGTGTGTGTGTGTGTGTGTGTGTGTGTGTGTGTGTGTGTGTGTGTGTGTGTGTGTGTGTGTGTGTGCAAATTTGTGCGCATATGTGTGGCTATTAGAGTTCCTAAATGATGGCAACGCATGTTTGAATATGATTGTGCATCAGTGACATTTTTTTCCACGTGGCAGCTTCTCTTTTGAGAACACTGACAATCGGGGAAGGCTCATTTTAAGCTGGCTGGCTTCCTCTTTAATTCGACACACTCTTATCTGGCTTTCTTTGTAATAATTAAAGTGGCTGTTCGACGAGCTAGGTGATGCAACATTTATACAACTATGAATAAGAAGGAAAGCTGCCCAGGTGCTGGATTTCAACATGAAATCCATTTGTCGGTGCGCAGATTAAACGGCAAACGTTGATAAAATCTGTATTTGTATACAAATTCCCACTTTGCGTCATAAAAGTCCTTTACGGCAGTGAGTCCATGGCATCCATCATGTGGAGTGTAATCAACATTTCTCATCAATCTGAAGTGTTTGAACTATTATGTTGATATAACTGCTTACGTTGTTCACCTCTCAGGAATGCTTGAAGAAACATACAAATGCTTCCCATTTGAGCCCGTGTGTCTCCTCTGGCCTGTTGGTTATAAACTAGAGAGATGGAGTTATAAGCCTAAATCTTGTTTTTTTGGAGGGTTTTTTTGGCACTTCTGTCTGCATTTTTGACAACAGATCAAGCTCCTCCTTTCCTGCTTTCAAGATATATTCATGCTACAGTGGTTGGCTACCTCGCTATTCCTCTTGTAAATAAAGCAAGCTTAAATTCAGAGCAGCAAACGTGAATGACATCACTCTTGGAAAACACTTTTTTTCCCTCGCTTGATCTTTTTGATGCCATCTATCCTTCCTTTTCGTTCTTGTCGGAAATCTGCTCTCACTAAATCGTCTTCCGCACTCCACCTGCATGCTTAGTTGGTGAGCTATGACACTCAGCAGTGCAGAGTCAGCAGGACTGAAACAGGTCAGCGTTCCAACTGAGACAACGCACAATCGGTTCTGTATTCCAAATTGTCGCGATAAATAGAAAGTTATTAACGCTCATTTTTTTTAAATCATGCCTTCAGAACTACATAAAAAAATACTGTGTCTGTATTATTTAACTTATAGTTCGCACTGTGTCATAGTATCGGAAGGAGCTGTTTTGTAATATTTTGAACCTCTTCACGTAACTAAATGGGGTAAGCAAACTCCTTCAGTTCTCCAAACAATAATAAACAATTTCATTCATACCTCTCACAAGTTAAAAAAAAAGTGTGTGTGTGTGTGTGTGTGTGTGTGTGTGTGTGTGTGTGTGTGTGTGTGTGTGTGTGTGTGTGTGTGTGTGTGTGTGTGTGTGTGTGTAAGGGCCCCATATATTGTCTGCGGAAATTGACCTACACAGTCAAACCTCCGTTTTTGAATGTCTCTGTTCTCGACCAAATCAAATTTCGACCAGAAAATTTGAGATTTTTACGCCTCGGATTACGACCGAAAACCATTTTTCGACCAAACTGAGCAAACCCGAATACGACACTCGATTCCTCTTGGCTGCCTTACACGAGGAAGTGACGCTTCCTCGTGTAACGTTGATTGTTAGGAGACGTGTTTGTTGTGATTTACGCAAATCAGACTTTTTTGGGGGGTTATTTCTGCATAGTGTACAGTATTCGCTCCTAATCATGGGCTAATAAAATAGTTTCATATTTGGTCGAAAACCGAGGCATGACTCTATTTTGATATTATCAACTTTATTGTGAAATTATGGATCCCTATATGTTATTAGGGGTTCCTATCATGATTTTATGCTGGCAATTCCGATTTTCCTTGAGTGAGCTCAGCGCTCCACACTGATTATCGATTAATCTGCCAATAATTTTTTGGGATGAATTGATTTCCATCCCTTTATTTTACAAAAACAGGACATTTCAATTGACAGTACAGAAAATGCCCTAAATTTAAGATTCAGTGACTGGTTTGGTCTGGAACATGTGCAGCGTTAAAGGAAGCGGGCGGCAGGGGATGCGATACTGCACACAGGCCGGTGTCAAGTTCGCTGCAAGCTGCAAAGTACGAGTTGTGTGTGATTGGCAATGACTGGCACTGATAGACCTGCGTACAATATGCCGCTAACGTACATTTCCATAGAAATTGGCCGATCACAATCAGTGATGACAATTGGAGTACCACTACTATTTGTACTAACTACATGATATGAAAACAGATGTAACGCTGCTGATTTTGTTGTACATTTGTGTGTTTTGGGATTTACATATTGAGTGAAGCTTCTTGTTCTGCACGATCAGGCATATGTAATTATGTGTTTAACCGGATTCAAAAAGTTTCATCTTCACTGGATGCTATGCATCCATCCCTCCTTGAAAGTCTGAATGAACCAGTTGAAGTCCTAGTTTCCCACTGCCATGGGACTCGGTGTTCATTTATCTATTTATTTCTGCAGCGCTGTTCTTTTTTTCTCTTCGTATAAAGACAGTCCATGTCCGAGCGTGTCATTGTGTGATGGATTGCATCGTCCTCTTCACTCAGGAAGAGAAAGGGGGATGGTGAAAGGGATGAGAAGGTAGGAAAGGAGAGGAAGAATTCAGTAAGTGAGCCAGCCAGGAAGAAGAGTGGCGCGGTGAGGTGCGGCAGTGAAGGACATGGCAGCTTAGCGCTGGCCAAAAAGACTGTGCTGAACACCTGCTCCTGTCTCTGTCGCCCCTTCAACCTCCTCATTACCTGTCAATCTATCACGAGGCAGCCAGATCAAATGTCTGCCGAAGCCAGGACGGCGAAGGAAAAGAAAAGGGAAAGACGATGACGAAGGACTGAAGGAAAGACGGAGGAAAAACGAGTCAACGACACGTTACATGTGGAATTTTTCTCAATTCAAATAAATACAGTTGGACCAGAGGAAATTTGAAGCGTATCAAATCAACGCCTTGTAAAATGTAGATCAATTACACTGATAAATGAAACCATACCAATGTTCATGGTTATATATTTTTTAGCAGTGCAGCTGTTTCTCTCACCTGTCAGCACCGTCTGGCCTTTGATTGGCACCTGCTTATGAAAGAGCCGAATGGTCGGACACGGCTTCAGTTGGAGGCTAGCCTTCAGCTTCAGATTACAGTGATAATACCCCCAGTGCAGCTGCAGGTGGACCTTTTTTTTTTCTTCTTCTTCTTCCTGCGTGTGGCACACCATTCAAACACAGTGATCGATTTTCAATAGCGGTCATGCATGGATTTATTTTGTGTGTTAACACCGAAGGTGACAGAGCCCTTTTGCGCACCAGTGACAGAAATGAGTGTTTCAAAAGGCAAATGAATTTGAGCTATTCCAGGTGCATGAGTGCACACATGACCAACCCAGGCCCACTATTTCTGATCTCCCCGCACCCCTTTTGCTCTCCTCCCTCCCTTCCTATGTCCTTGTTTTCCATTCTTTCCTCGGTTCTACTACCTCTAGCTCCCTTTTAGTGTGTGAGCTGTGGTGATTTACGGTAATTATCCATCGTTGGGTCATGTATCAGACTGGCCGTTGCTAGGAGATGGAAGCAGCTGCTGCTGGCTGTTGTCTTGTCACGGATGGTGTGTGTGTGTGTGTGTGTGTGTGTGTGTGTGTGTGTGTGTGTGTGTGTGTGTGTGTGTGTGTGTGTGTGTGTGTGTGTGTGTGAGAGTGTGTGTGTGCTTAATGAATGTGTTAGTGCCCTGAGATTTGGGTGTGCTTGAGGGTGTATTTGTTGTTGGCGTGTGTAATCAGGTGATGCGGGATTTAAAAAGGTGCAGGTGGTAGTGAAGAAAGGAATGCATTGACAAAGCGGGGAAGCTTGTTAAAAGGAGGTGATGATGGAGGTCAGAGGTTGAAAGGTGAAATATGAGCGTGTGTGTATTTAGCAGAGGGCGGTGTAAAATGCATGGAAGTGTGTGATTGTTGTGTCTGTGTGTTCGTGTGCATGCATGGCGTGTAGGAGAGCGACGTAAACAAATCAATCAATCAAAATCTTTGTTGAACCAGAAAATGTTGTTGGATTGCACTCCGACCAAAACGGAGAGCAGCAGCACAACAGCAGTCCAGCATATGACGACACCATGAGGAAGATTTACAAGGTCAGTGTGCCAAGAAATGTGCTACACGTGAGGGCAGGGGCAACTGGCATCAAGAAAAATCTGAGAGTGTTAGTTGAAGCTACCAGCAAAGAAATAAGAGTTTCACAATCATTGGCCATTTTATTAGGCAAAGTTGTGCAATCTCTTGACCCTCGACTATGAGCTGTCAATTACGCTGTTCAGACCCATTAATGTGGAGTATGCAGTTAGCCTGCCTGCCTCACAGTCAGACGCTTCTGACTTGGAATCTCAGCCTGAACCTTTCTGTGTGGAGTTTGCCTTGTTTCCCTGTCCCACCCGGTGATTGTGTTTCCTCCCACGAATGGATGGATTGTCTGCTGTGGTGTGCCTAATACGTAATATTTTGTTTACTTAATTTAATGACACGAGGTCTGCATTTCTCCAACCCCTAATCAATGCAGTCAATATCGTATCTCAGGAGCTGTTTTTGTCATAAATGAGAGAGCGAGGGCTGGGGGAAGGGGGGCGGGGCCATTGTGCATTTCCCACAGACAGAGACAGTCATCACACAGATGGGTGCTGGATCAGACCCCGGAGGGACCTCTTGCCTGCGTTTGCCGCGGTAATCCGCCATAGCCCATTGTGTTGAAGCTGTTTCAGGTTTCATGACCTATACTAGTAAGCAGACATGAACTCAGGCATATAGGCCACCAAAAGGTCACAGGCACACATACTGCAACATCCTCGTGAGCCAGGAAGTTTTGGGGTTGTGCTATCCCATATGCCCTAATTGAAGTTATTTTACTCTATTAAATGATATATTTTTTTAAAAATTCTAATTGTCATAATTTATTAGATGGCGGCTGACTGTTAGCGCATCCGCCTCCCACAATCCGGGCTATGACCTGAAGGTATGGGGGTTTGTTTGTTCTTCCTTGTGTCTGCGTGGATTTTCTCTAGGTATTCCGATTTCTTCCAAGATTCCACAAACATGCCCGGTAGATTAACTGATGACTCCAACTTGTCCGTAGGTCTGAATGTCAGTATGTAATGGTTGTTGATTTGCGATTTGCTGCCGACCAATTTTGGATGTATACTGTTTATATGCTGCGATAGGCTGCAGCACACCCGCGATCCTCGTGAGAATGAGTACAGAGAATGCATGGGTGCATGTGAAAGGCATCTGTATAACAGCTCCAAGTCATATGAGCCACTACAACTGTACATACAACATCCGCTCTTTCATAGCGACCTAATTAGCACCAGTTAGCATTTGTCATTGTGTTTAGGGGGGAGATTAGGAACACCTCTCAATTAATCTGCAATCAGTCTGTTTGTTAATTAGCTAACCTGTTCAAAGTGGCCTTCGGGGCTCTTGTGTAATTAGCTGAGCTTCTGGGAAGCAGGCCTGCATGTTGACATTGACCTGAAATGTACCGGTGTGCACGCACACACGCAGATCCAGCCATTCACACACCTACACCCAAATATAGTATGCTTACTGTCTAACCCAGAAGAGAGAAAAATTCTTAAACACACATTTAAACATCCTCCCACCCCTTGCATGCAGATATATAGATTTGTGCACAGTCACGCTCCCAGTGATAATCTTATACTGGTTGTTCCTCCTCCCGTTTTACAGAAAGCCTACCATTACTCGAAACCTTTATTGGAAAAGGATGGACGACATACGTATTATACTCACTTTACACTTGGAGTTTTCTTTTTATTTTTTTTCATTCTTAGTGCAACAGCAAGACCACCAAATCGAATATCTCCATTGGTCTGTCATATTGGGTTTTTCGTAGTTCACTTCATAGCCGTTTGTTTACTCTGCTCTCTCCTGACATTGTCTGTGGTAATTAAAGGAGCGGCCTTAAATTTATCGTTTAATTATACAAGCCTTGTTATGCAGAGAAGACCAGGATGGGCTGATATGGTCAATAAAAAAAATAAATTCCTCCCGGGTTGATTGAACCTGCGTTCGCATTGAGACGCTGCAGATATTCAGGTGTGTGTAACTGCATTTATGTGGTTATGGGTATGTCTGCCTGTTTATTTATGTATTGCACTGCTGTGGTTTTGTACATGCTGAGAGTGCGTGAGAATGAACATTTATTTAATACAAAAAAAAAAAAAGCCAGATGAATTCCTATCGATTGCTGCTGGTTCACGGTATTGATCCCCAGCATGTTAAACCCTCCTGTACTCCGTGAAGAGCACTCAGTCAGTGTGGGCTAAAAACAACAACAACAAAAACTGTAGGCTTGTGAAAAAAATAAGACGCTATGTTTGTAGCATCACCTGTGAGTGCGTGCGTGTACGTGTACACGTGTTTTAAGTGGTTTAACCGATTTAGTCAACGACTCGACATGATTAATCCACATTATTATGTTTAATGCTTGAAGTTGACTGATCCACAATCATTTGGTTTTTTTGTATGTTGTCTTCTCTATGCTTTAGTTATCTGATTAACTTCTGATTTGTTACATGAACATACCAGGCATGTCCCCCCACCCCCTTCCTCACACAGGATTTATACTCCAGTGCGACTTGTGTTTTTTTTTCTTCTTTATTATGGATTTTTTTGGCTGGTGTGACTTCTACTTATACTCATTTACAGTGGACTTTTGAGTTTCCCGGCTACTGTTGTCAGTGGACTATAACAGTGGACACTTTCTGGAGCAACAAAAATGTCCGGTCAAAAAGGCGACAATCTGCAATTGTCGACAAAGGTCAAGAGTACAAAAATGAGTATATAAGAGCAGTTAGCCATGCTTTCTTCGGCCGTTCCAATCACCGTGAGTCACGTTAAATAATACGCCGACAGCATATGTGTGTTCACGACAACTTTATTCACAACGTGCACTACACAATATGGGCCATATGGTACAAACGTGTGGGAATATTTTATCTAAAGCAAAACTTGTACCACTAAATCTTACAAAATATGCAAGTTTGACCTTCAGTCCAATCAAAGCATGAATGAAATACAAAGAGTGAATTAGAGACATGCTTCCTTTTGGGGTTGGGGGTGTTACAAAAATGTGTCTCACGCGCTATGCTCTGGAACACACGATTAGACCGGCTGGCTCATTGGTTGTATTTTTAATTATTTCTATGCCAGTCCGTCAAAATGTGTCTTTATGTGAAACTGTTCCGTGGCTAAAACAAAACTTAAAAATCCCCATTGTGGTTTGGATATCAATAACATTGGTAAAGAAACTTTTATCATATTATCAATGACTACAAAAAATATTCATTCAACTCCTCGTGTGCATACTTGTGTGTGTGTGTGTGTGTTTGCATGTGTGCTGGTATGCATGCGCCCTCTGTAATTGAGAGCGATCTTGGCAATGGCCCACAAGATGCTTCTCTGAACTGATCTTTGAGTCGAGTATAAATAGTGCTAACGCTATAAATAAAACAGCAGTACCTTTCTCTTGACTCGCCCTCTCTCTCCCTCACACACACACACGGCTGACACGGACTCCACACCTGTATATACACACAATCATGTGAACAAAGACAGAGCTTCCGTTAATCCATAGCTCACTTTTTAGAGGTCAGGCGGAAGGGTGTCTGTGGGACACATTGATGTATTTACATGAGAGCGTGACCTCTACAAGCTTAGCACTGACTACCTGTCTGACCTCTGACCCTTTCTGCTTGACCTACAGTCATGTATTCCCAACATTAAGCCCTAATGGATACATTTGAGCATGATGCTCTTATTCAAGGTGAGCAAGTAGCTGATGGAGGACTTTCCCATAGTACGATCATGGCAGCTGGTGAAGACATTAACCCTGAGCCACCCGGGGAGATTTTTTTATTTCCCTTCTTTGCTTTCTGAAACAGTCTTTTATGCACTTCTAGTTGCAAACGGTTGTTACCGGTGCTTGACTAAATATCTGCAAGTAATGCAGAATTTCAGCAATAATCCTATTTGCACAGCGCTGATTCACATTCGCCCACCACTTTCTGCTTAGGTCCATTATGCAGCCCGATGGATTCTGCAGAATAACATGTCCCATCTGCTGCTATCTGCTGAGCTCAACTCAGGCTAGAGGTGTTTTCAAATGGGCCGGAGAGAGGGGCGAGAGATAAATTGGTACATCGAGTTGGAATGGCGCAGCAGTTATTTAGGGCGCTGTAGGTGCTGCCTAGCCCATATGCTCCCATTATTCCACTCGGGGAGAGGCTCATGTGAGCACGTCTGGGGAAGCGTAAGAGGTTGATGGTATCAAACGAGAAAGGAGGGCGGTGTTGGGAGTCAAAGGGGAAATGTACCAGAGGTCTTACGTGAAGGTGAGGCCCTACGGCACAACACGAAGAAGACTACGATCAGATGAGAGCCAAGTAGTAAATCATCGTCTTCACGCTCAATATCCGGATTTATAACTCTCATCTTTGCATAATTCAACTCATCAAATGTTCAGGTGTGACAGAGTACCAGCATATAAATCCGGAACTGCTGAACTTTTACCTTGAAAGCTTCTCTGAAGTTGGCGAAGCTCAATCATATCCATATCATCCAAGTGCATCCTGTTGGAGTCTTTTTCACAGTTGCGCCTCATTGAATCTTTTCATTCGACAAATTTATTGTCATATGTCTCAAAGAGAAAAAAAAATAGTTTAAGTTCTCCTGTCGGAAATATTGGTCACTTTAGGGCAGTGTTTCCCCACCATTTATGAGCCAAGTTGTATAGTTTGCATTCAAAGGATCTCATGCACACGACAAACCAAAATAATAATGATAATAATTTAAAAAAAAGTCTCAATTTTTCCACAAACAAAGGTACATTATTTGTATGATGAAAAAAAATGAAGAAAAAGTTTCCGGACTGATGTGGTGAAATTGGATAATTTCCCGTGGCACACCTGATCTTCTCTCATAGTACAGAACATAACAAGGCTCAGGTACAGCTTTGTGATGTTTTCCGTATCCTTGTCCCCTTACCTCTCTTGTCCTCGGTCTTTTCTTTGCAACCTCCTGTCAAAATTAGGTCCGGGTTCCTCAGCAGGCCACGGCTCTCATGTTAGCCGCTTCACAGGAAGCACATCCCAACATTCCCCCTGACACGCCGGCAGCAGCATTACCATAATTGGCTTTTCTACATGACGGGACAGAGGAAATAATAATGTCATTTTATTTACAGCCCTCTTGTCCCGGTCCGAGAGCAGCCACCCCTCCCCTCCAACCCTTCTCGCGGCCGCACTCTCTCTTCTATCAGCCATACAAAACTCCTCCTCTCTCTCTTTTTTTTTTTTAAGTTTTTATTTTTTTTTAATCTCATCTCCCTCTCCCCCACTATTCTCTCCGTGCGGCGTGCGGCTCATTCTGCCACAGCGTGTAGGTCAAGCGATGGCTTTTTGATCAGCTCCTGTCCAAAGCCATCAGTGTTGAGAGGCATGTAATGGAGAGCAGGGTGACAAACAGAATCTGGGGAAAGGAATAAGACTGCCAGTTTCCTATTAGGGGCCAGCCTAAACGGCCCCGGCCCGCAACCCTCCCCATCCCGCCGCACGACAACCACCTCCACCAGCCTTCTGCTCCGCAAACCCACTCTTGCACTGCCTAAATCACATGAGTGAAGGGACCTGTGATTGGACATTAGCGCTGCAAATGACTGCTGTGATTGCCCCCTCCTTGCAAACGCACATCAAATAAATAAATAAATGTGTGCAAATAAATAGGAGAACGGGCGTTGGAGAAAAGGGGCTGGTGAGGAGAGGCTGACTGGTTTCATCTCTTTCTTTTCACTCTTGTTTCATCTCCTCTCTGCCTTTCTTATCTGGTTTGTTTGGCTTTGACAGCGGCCAAATGGTGAAGCTCTGCGAGCCTGACAGAGAGTGTTATTGATTTAACAACCAAGCAGACTCGCTGCAAAGAAGGGAGAAAGCAGGAAAAAACACGGATGGGTGGGAAAGAGATAGCAAAGTTTTGAAAAGGAGTGATGTGTTGCCGCTTGCCTCCTTGCCAAATTGCAGACGCGTACTCTAGTTGGATTCAATCTGGTAGCGTTTAAAGAAATCAAGTTATAAAAAAAAAAAGTCACTACATATGGGGGAGAATGTTTGAAAGATGCTCTCTACTTAGCACTACCATGTTGTCACACCGTGAAGCCCAATTTTATACTGTATTGACACAGGATGAAGGGCGTTCTCTGCCAAATATAATACAAGTCTTTGTCTCCGTCCAGTCTGAACGACCAGACTGCCTGCTTTCTCCCCGGCCTGCTCTTTAAAGAAGGTTTTTACAAAGCCGCAGAGCAGACTGTAAGGACAAATTTGCGACGATACTTCACACTGTAATATTCATAAGTGAAGTATTTTCTTCCCTTTTAGTTGAGAAAACTTTTGTCTTTTAGCCTCGTATAGCCATTTAGCCTTTGGCCCAATGTTTTGTAGCGTGAGAAAGGAGAACCTCCTTTATCGCTTTTATAATGCGTTGTGTTTTTCAAGGGCTCCTTTATGACATCCACAGGGGCTACTAAACCTTTTTTAGTCCTTCACATATTTGATGCCTCACTTTATTCAAAGCGTATCACCCATATGCATAGAACACTGTAGCTCAGCTATGCACCGAGATGCTAATATCTTGCTTGCCGTTGTTGTGAGAGTGGCTGGTGGCGGGGGCTTGATCGCTGCAGTTTGTGACAGTGAGTCGTGGCACTCTCTTGGCCACGCTGCCGCCTGTCTCCTTGATGGCGGCACGTTCCCAAGCAAAAGTGACAAGCGCGTTGGTGCCCGTGCAGATGGCCCTGCTCAAAGCCATCACCCTCTCCGAAAGCCAAACCGCCAGGGACGCCAGCCCTAGCCCACCCATAGACTGCCCCTTCCGACTGCGGTGACGTTGCATACGTGCGTCCGGCACACAAATCCACGGGGGGTGGTGTTGGGGGCGAGGGAAGGAAGGGGGTTCCGATGACAGCGAGTGAAAGTCAAACATCTTCGAGCAGCAGTGATTGAGACGTCCACGTTTGATGGGTAGCTCTTAATATTTTTACCTCCTCATTGCCAATTCAGATTTCAGCATCCTGTCAGACGAGCATTTCAAAGGCGAGGCAGAGATCATTTATTTCAGGCTAACTTTAACTCCGTTTCATCACTAATGTACATTTATGGTTTGCAAAACAATCTGGATGCTGCCTATGATTTTTACAGATGTCTCTCTGCCTGTCTTTTGTCTCTGTGCTTTTGATAGCTCCCTCTTTGTCGTTTCCATGACAACATGGTAGGACAGAAATTGATTGACAGGCATCGTCAAAGGGTTCCCTGGCGACCTGCTCATCGCTCAAAGCCCCTCCTTATTGCAGTCTGTGTTTTGTCACTCATCCACATATTTTTCGCTTTCTCTTTCCGACAATGTGATTTCTATATTTCCAACTACTGGGATTTTGGCTATTTTTGTTCTGCAGCTCATGCGAGTGACTCAGCTAGGTTGTTCCACCAGTACAATGGGACTCGTGATGAACGGCTAGCCAGTCTGCAGGTTGCATTGTATATTAAATGGCTGATATGGATTGACATCCTCATGCTCTGGAAGCAGGTTGCTGCGGGAAGGCACCCTAACAGGAGACACTCTGCAGATGTGTTGTAGAGAATACATCACATAATGCTAATCTGCTGTGTTAGGGATTTTCAGGAGTTTTAGAAACTGTCTCGGTCTCAGTCTGTCAGTGGGATTGAAGCGCAGCCAGGTTCTCCTGTAGTGCTCTCATTTCACTGAAATCCTGTCAAGCAGTGGGGTTCGGAGAGGGGGGGAGGTAAGTTGCTCATTTGGAGAAGGGTGTATCAGCAGCACACTCCCGATTTATAGACAATATTGTGGTCGGATTCTCCTTTGCCCTGTAAGAGGAGCTAAGTATGCGCTGCATTGTGAAGGTGAGCGTGCAGGCTAACGTGCATTCCCAAACCGACGCGCTCAAACGCACATCATCACATCGTCACAGTGCATGGTGCAGCTGCTCACATCCCCCACCTCATCCACCCATCTCCTCTCAGGCAGCAGTAAATGGTGCCAGTGTATATATATCAGGTATTATGTCCACTTAGATTATGATATGACAGGTTAGCGTGCCGTTTGAAGCTGACAGCACATCTGTTTCATCAGGAAAGATTGATACTGGCATCTAGGACACACATCTCACCATGCAGGAAGGAGATAAAGGAAGAAGCTAGGGGGCTGTCTTTCCTGTCTCCCTGCCTCTCTCACCCTCTCTTTTTTTCTTTCTCCCATTTCGACTTACTCCCCCCTTCTCGCCTAGAAAAACCAACACCTCATGCACACTTGTTCTTCGTTCCCCGTGTCTACTTTTCATCCACGTTTTCCCCCAAACCTCCTTAATGTTTTTCTTGCTTATGGTTGCTTGCGGTTTGTTCCCTACCCAGTGTATGTGCAGACACAGACGGACACACATCTTGCCCCCTCCCCCGAGCTCATGTTCTTCAATATTTGTTCATTTTTACAATGCATTGGTTGTCTACTCCATACTCGTCTTAAAAATCACGAGCAGTTTGGTCCGAATGACATTGTTTTGTCAGTTTCTGTGCTTATTATCTCAAATGGGAGTGACCTTTAGCTTGGTTGACTGGGTTAGGAAAAGCTGCAATACCTTCCAATTGGTGTCCCCCCCCCCCCCCCATCACCACATCAGTTGCATTATCTTAACATTTGAGGAGTTGAACTTCACGGACTGCAGGATTGAGAAGCAAAGAAGCTTAGAGAATGGAAAAACAAAGTGTAAAAAAGGGAGTTGGACATGCAAGCATGCAACTGACTAAGAAGGCCAAACAGGCAGTCATTTCCCAGGAAACATGAGGCATGTGTGAAGGAATAGGGAGTTGGGTAGGAAAAGGACAACTGTCAGAAGCGCGGTGATTTATATTTCCCTCGGAGGCTTTTTTCACCGCACGCGTTCAGAACCACATGTGTGTAAAATATAAAGTCATGCATGCATGCATACATGGAGACAGACGTACAGTTGCAGTGGTTCAGAATAAAAGGGCAACATTTTCCACTGAGTCTTAGGTCTATGTCATTTTTGTTACCTTCAGCGTTAATGTACTGTGAATCTTCGATTTCACTCTGCTAATAGAATTTCTTCTCTCCAATTTTTGTCTCCTGTCTGTCCTACAGCGTACATGCCCGAAGATGAACTTAAGGCGCCCACTCAAGAGGAGGAAGAGCACCTCCAGGATGACGGCCTCTCATTAGATGGCCAGGACACTGAATTTCTGTGCAACGAGGAAGAGGATGATGTGGAAGGAGGCCAACCGCCTAGCTACAGAGACTCTCCCCTCAGCAACGGCACCAACCCCGATGCTGGCTACGGGTCCCCGCTTAGCGACGCCAGTGACAGACTTCCGGACTTCAAAAGTACTTCCTCTCGCGATGGTCACGAGAAGGAAGGTGCAACCTTGCCCTTCTCACCCAACAACGGCCTATCTTTCCAAGATAGCTTGGCTCAGATGAAAGCCGTCTATGCAAACCTCATTTCAGAAGCCTCTTGGTCCAGCATTACAATGGATATCATGAAATCCAAGTCTGCTGCAGCTGGCAGTGTAAACAGTACCCTCATCACCTCAGAAGCCACCTCTTCTGCCCCAGTTTCGACAGCAACGACGACGACCACAAACAAGAGCAACGGGGTCAACATAGTCAGCAGTCATCACAATGGCAGGGGCTCCAGCACCACTACCAGCCACACTGGCACCACAACCGTTAACACAAATGGCACTGCAGCTGGCGCTGTTAGCATCCAGAACGCAACCGGCAGCGGCGGGAGCAGCAGTGGCGGGACTAACAACGGTAGTGGTGTGTCCTATGACTGGCACCAAGCAGCGCTTGCAAAGACTCTTCAGCAGACCCCCTACCATCTTTTACCAGAGCCTAGCCTTTTCAGCACAGTGCAGCTCTACCGTCAAAACAACAAGCTGTATGGCTCCGTCTTCACCGGTGCAAGCAAATTCCGCTGTAAAGATTGTAGCGCTGCCTATGACACCCTGGTTGGTTTGACAGTCCACATGAATGAGACTGGCCACTATCGAGATGACAACAAGGACAAAGAGGAGGATCAGGGAAAGCGCTGGTCCAAGCCCCGCAAACGCTCCCTGATGGAGATGGAAGGCAAAGAGGATGCTCAGAAGGTGCTAAAGTGCATGTACTGTGGCCACTCGTTTGAGTCTCTGCAGGATCTCAGCGTTCATATGATCAAGACCAAGCATTACCAGAAAGTGCCTCTCAAAGAACCAGTGCCAGCCTTGGCCACTAAACTGGTGGCGGCATCCACTAAAAAACGAATAACGCAAGATCCGATAATTTCCCCTTGCTCTCCGGAGTCTGTCCATACCGGTGGTGGGGGAGGCAATTTATCACTTGCCGATATTAGCAAAGATGCCAAATCAGCAGCTAATCCCTATGTCACGGCAAACAACCGCTATGGCTACCAGAACGGGGCCAGCTATACATGGCAGTTTGAAGCACGAAAAGCTCAGATCCTGAAATGCATGGAGTGTGGTAGCTCTCATGATACGCTGCAACAGCTTACCGCTCACATGATGGTCACAGGTCACTTTTTGAAGGTCACAAATTCGGCATCCAAGAAAGGGAAGCAACTGGTGTTTGATCCCGTGGTGGA
This sequence comes from Hippocampus mohnikei, assembly GCA_026261675.1. Classification (NCBI taxonomy): domain Eukaryota; kingdom Metazoa; phylum Chordata; class Actinopteri; order Syngnathiformes; family Syngnathidae; genus Hippocampus; species Hippocampus mohnikei. The sequence continues at coordinate 20,856,610 of JAKGUB010000556.1, read as the reverse complement.
AGAGAAGATTCAATCTATCCCACTGCCGCCTACCACCGCCAGACTCCCTTTACCTGGAAGCATCAAGTCTCAGCCAGTGTCCCCTGCCCTCTCTTCGGGCTCAGAGGAAAAGAGGGAAGCGAGTGAGGATGAGAAAGTTGAAAGTGGGGAGCCAGCGGAGAAAAAAATCAAGGAGGAGAGAGATGACTCGGGTGAGAAAGTCGAGACTGACGCCACATCATATAAATATCTCAGAGAAGAAGATCTGGAGGAGACTCCGAAAGAAGGTCTCGATATTCTTAAATCCCTGGAAAACACGGTGTCAAGCGCCATTAGCAAGGCTCAGACAGGCACTCCCACTTGGGGTGGATACCCGAGCATTCATGCAGCTTATCAGCTGCAAGGTGCAATAAAGAGCTCGACTACTGTTCTGCCCCCCAGCATCCAGAGTGTCCAGATGCAGCCAATGTTTAACAGTGGGCTTCGGGGGCTTGTGAGTGATCCCAGTTCAGTCATCCACTCGCCTCGGAGCCCTTCTTCGCCTACTCCGCTCAGGAGCAATGTCACTGCCATGGAGGAGCTGGTGGAGAAAGTGACGGGCAAAGCCGCCGCTGTAAAGAAAGAAAAGGAGGAGAAGATGGTGAGCGTGGAGCGGGCCCGGCCCCCTTCGCTGGTCAAGTCCCCGTCTCCTGCACTGAGGGAGCAGAGAGAGCACCTGGCCTCTCCAAATGACCCAATTGCTGGTAAGGCATGTGGTATGAGAAGTACCAGCCCGGGCAGTGTCGAAGCCGAACTTATCTGCAAGAAGGAGCCGAAAGAAAGTCTTGTGAATGTCTACCACAACAATTCAAAGAACGATCCAGAGGCCTGCCAATCACCGGTGACTAACGGCAACAGTCTCAGCGTCATTACTGATCACTCCCCAGAAAGTCCTTTTATCAATCCTCTCAGTGCACTCCAGTCAATCATGAACACACACCTGGGAAAGGCCTCCAAAACAGTAAGCCCAGCTGCAGACCCGCTGTCCATGCTTTACAAAATCAGTAACAGCATGATGGATAAAAAGCCAGCCTTCAACCCAACACCTCAGGGCAAAACCGCTGAGGCCATCAACCACTTTGCTTTGTATGAAAACAATGACCAACCCATAGACCTGAGTAAAAACAAGTCGAGCACTCACAGTAACAGTAATGCGAACAACAACAACAACAACAACAGCAGTACTGTGGTCAACAATATTGTAAATGGTAACAAGCCTATCGTGAGCATGCCGGAGAGGGTATCCTCTCCTTTGAGAGAGAATGCTCTCATGGACATCTCCGATATGGTCAAAAACCTCACCGGGCGACTGACTCCCAAATCATCAACGCCATCCTCCATCTCGGAGAAATCAGACGCTGATGGCAGCGCATTTGAGGATGCTCTCGAGGATCTCTCCCCAGTGCAGAAGAGAAAGGGGAGGCAATCCAACTGGAATCCCCAGCACCTCCTTATCCTGCAGGCACAGTTTGCCTCCAGCTTGCGGGAGACCCCAGAAGGCCGCTACGCCATGACTGACCTGGGCCCTCAGGAAAGGGTCCACATCTGTAAGTTCACTGGCCTCTCCATGACCACCATATCCCACTGGCTGGCTAATGTCAAGTACCAGCTGAGACGGACTGGTGGCACCAAGTTTCTCAAAAACATGGACTCGTGCCAGCCTGTGTTCCTCTGTGGTGACTGTGCCTCCCAGTTCAGGACTCCCTCCTCCTATATCAGCCACCTGGAGTCTCACTTGGGATTCAGCTTGAAGGACCTGTCCAAACTGTCAGCTGAACACCTACGGGAGCAGCAGGCTGCCTCAAAGGTGATCACGGACAAAATGACATTCAGCAGTTCCCTGTCAGCCTTGACTACGCCAGAGGACGACATTGGCTCGGTGTACCAGTGCAGACTTTGCAATCGGACATTCGTCAGCAAACACGCAGTCAAGTTACACCTCAGTAAAACCCATGGCAAGTCTCCCGAGGACCACCTGGTGTTTGTTACAGCTTTGGAGAAACTGGAGAAACTAGACAAAATGGAGTCGGTTTAAGGATGGTGTCGAGGAGAAGAGACGTTAACAGCTACAGTATGGAACTGACTAGAATTTCATTGCACTAAAACAACATTGTTCACAGTTACTGCACTGGGCCGAACTGAGCCAACAGAACAAATAAAATAAAAAATACAAAGTCTTATTTTCTGTTGTAATGATTGCCTGACTGGACCATGTTGATTCGTTTCCATTTTTTTTACACTTATTTCCTAAGATATTTATATGCTGTTTGTCTGATCTGTGCATGTATTTTAGTGAATCAAGGTTAAACAAAAATGATTTCAATATTCTCATGACAAAAATACAACTGCTGTCAATGATAAAATTAAAAATGCATTGGAAGAATGGAAATCTGTATTATACTTTGATATGAAGAAGAAAATTAAATGTACACACCAAAAACAATTAAAGATACCCCGAAAGACTGAAGTAGCACCTTAGACTTTTGAATTTTGCGTTTTTAAAAGAATAATAATTATTGGTTCCTGTTATTGAAATGTTTTGAAAAAGAATGGACTGCTTTATTGTATTAAAAAAAAAAGGTTATACGAATATTTGGAACAACTGAAATGCTGCTTCCAGTGAGTCAAAAGTGGCCATTTTATGCAAGTTTCCTTAAAAAAAAAAATGAAAAAAAATTGTGAAGTATCACCTATTCTTAAATTTACTTTCATTTTTTTTTCAATTTTCCTCTTTTCACCGGTGTTGCTTTCAGCTGTAAAAAGAACATTTGTAAATGATTACCAGTGAAATGTCAGTACTCCCATAAGACATATCTCATCATTTGAAATGACTGCAGTCTTTGTATCTTAAGGCGTGTGCATTCTCTAACTTTTATATTGTCATTTTATGTACTAAAATAATTAAAAACAAACAACAAAAAAAGAATGTGTACATAGATATATGCTGTAGAGTTACACCGTTTTTTTAATCAAAATACAAATGTCCGCTTCTTTGGCTTTGTTTACAGAAATGATTTTAATTATACTTGCATCCGATTTGATGCATGATATGGTGTGGAAAATAAATACAGCGATGCACAATGACTATACATTTCAATGTTTTATCAACAATATTGTAAAAAAAAAAAAACAACAACAACAAAGAAACCTTTTTAGCACCGCTTAGGTTGTTTCTTTTCTTTCTCAGTTGTAAAATAAACCCCAAAGCAGTTGTTAACAGTCATACATTTGTGGTTGTGTGTTCATTTGTCATAACGGTGCATCAAGCTCCAAATGTATATTCAAATGCTCTGTAGCATCCCCTTTGCTGCACATTAAAGCAAATCACAGCAAAATCCAGTCCTAGCCCAGTGTAGTACATTTTTTTTTCACCCCTACATTTTCAATTCTTCTTAAATGCTCTTGCTTTTTCTTGTGCAACGCATCTACTTTTCCTTTGCTACATTTAAGAGAAAAATAACTGATTACCGAGCTGCAGGATACCAACAATGTTATAGTAATGATGAAGATCACAGGAATGATAAGCCAATGAGAGTGTCGATTGTGCTTCAGAAACTCATGCTCGACTTGTGACCGGCCTTCGGAGGGCCTGCTCTGAAGGGTCATTGTTATATTCATTAATGACAGCAGTGTACTGTATGTAGCCTGTGAGCTGATCAGATGGGTGTCTTTGTCAACATCTTGACTAATGACACGAAACCAATGACAAAACAGGGTTTTTTTTGTTTGTTTGTTTTTCAGGATACACAGAAAACACGTTTTTTTTCTCTCCAAATTTGCTTTGCTCACTTTAATGTGGTTTGAGTGATTATGATTAGGATACTTTACGTGTACTTGAGAACTGTAGTGAATAAACTTTTGATACTCAAAATATAACTCAAAAGTCATTGGCAAATACAGTACTGATGGACTTACCGTGGCTCGTTTCATTCGTTTGTTATGGTGCGATGCATATATTTTTGGCGATATCAACCTTAAGTCTGTATACAGTAGTTGGTATTCTTTATGAATACGGTATACAGTAATGTGATCATATGAAGCAAAATTGTGAATTTGGCAGCAATTTTACAATTAATGTCAATTAAAATTCTATGTAATGTGTTTTTATTTAATATGATGCGGCCGGCACGGTGGTCGACTGGTGAGCACTGGTGAGCCTCACAGTGTAGAGGTGCAGGGTTCAAGTCCAGCTTCTACCTTCTTGTGTGATGGCTGTCTCTTCCCGTGCATTTCTGGTCAGGTTGGGTTTTGTTGTGTTTATGCAAGAAGATCTTACAGACGATAAATTCCCAACTCATCCTTCCTGAACAAAAACATTGTCACAGTCAAAGTTGTTTACTTTGCAGGTGTCATATTATTCCATCGCTGCTAACAGTCACAGCAAAATAGGACAAGTAGTACATAATATGTCTAATTGCTTTTCTTAATTGTGTAAAGCACTGTGGCATATCAATTAGCACGTCTGCCTCACGGTTCTGAGGTTTAGGCAGTGATTCTGAGGTCTACATGGTCTTAATTCTTCAGTGCTTGCGTGGGTTTTCTCCGGGTACTCTGGCTTCCTCCCACAGTACAAAAACCTTCATGTTAAAGACTCTGGTTTAAATAGTCCATGACGGCAGACCGGTTCTAACCCATCGTCAGCAGCCTAATGAGGACAAGGTGCTGTTCAAAGTCAGATCAAAATTCAAACAATCCTGAAGTACTCTAAAACTCAACACGCTGAAAAAAATGGTGTGTTGAAATTACTCAATTTCCTTTCATCAAATGTTTTCATGAAATAAAAGCATCTGGATTCAGATATATTTAAAAAAAAAAATTTGTACTTTGTCTAAATCCGGATGATTGTATTGGTTACAGCTACTTGACAAAATGAAATTGAGTTAATTCAACATTTTTTTTTCCAGTGCATCTGATCTTTTGGACAGGGTGAGTAAACATACAGAAACGGTGCAGAATAAACAAGTGAATGAGTCAGTTTAAATCAATGAGTTTGAAAACAAAGTCAAACATTTGCACACCTGTCCAAGTCTCTCATGTCAGGAGAGATTTCCCCCTGGGGGGGTCCCTCAAATCATTCACCTTCATCAGACATCTAAAGTATTGATGCCATTTACAGCAGAAATGGGCAACTGGCTGCCCGCCCACACTCTTGAGTTTTCAATAAAAACGTAATAATCGTTTGCAGATTTTGAACATCACGCAGGACAAATTCCTGAATCATGTTAACATTTCTTCATTCTTGAATTGACTTTTTTTTAATACACGCAAGCCCTTTACACTGGGGAAAACCCCCTAGTATGTGGTTATTTCTTTGATTGTTAAAAGTATTTTTTTTAAACACTCAATTCAATGTATAGCAGTGACTTTATCGCTTTATCGTTGAGGTTTAGAGAGAGAGAGAGAGAGAGAAAGGGAATTAGGAACACTGGCCTCCCTATGATCCCCCCACACAGTTTGGAGTTTTTTTTCTCGCTGCGTGCTCGTCGGTAAAGCATCAGGATCAGAAATGTGATCCCTCATCACACCCCTGTGTCTCAAGTTTCTACTAGAGTACTTACATGGCGGACTTTGTATGACTGAAAGCAGATGCGATTGCTCTAAGACTGCAAGGGAAGCTTGGGTTCCCCTAAAATGTCAAAAAGTAAGTGATCAAATATACGTGTGTACGTACAATTGTGTGTACATGTCATTGATTTAATATGCGCAACAACGCGCTCAACTTTTGTTCCGAATCAGCTTCTTCTTCCTGGTTACGACGTCACTCTCTTCTCATTCATTCCCGCAGCTTCACTGTGCTTTAAACTGTGTGGATGTTGAGCGTCTACAGCGCGGACGCTGGGCGTCTAGAGAGTTCAGGGTAGGTTGTCCCAACGCTTAGAAACGAGACGAGTCATTGGATAAATGCTGGTTTTGTCCCGCCCTTCGGACGCGCAGCGTCTCTGGGAGTCTACGGACAGTCGGTGTTTACGGGCTGGCCCGGACGCTGAGCTTTTCTTCATCATGATTGGATGATCTGTCTGAGAATGAATCTCTTTTTGACTGACAGCGAAATGAGCCAATCACCGACCTTTTGGTGTAGGCATCGCGGGAGCATTTTTCAATTCTCATTCTGTTCTGAATTGAATCGGAGACTTCTAATCATTTAAGCGACACTGTCTTTATTGAAAACGACTAGCGACAAATTAATCTTTCATTTCTGGTGGGTTTTATTGCAGTTGCTTGTGTTCGCAGATTGACTTATATCAACACAGTTAAGTCCCTGGAAAAAACGCCTTGTTGGTGTGACAGGGTCAGAGATCATTTTCTTCAAAAGGAACGGAGAGTAGAATTCACGTACAAATAAACGGACACATTTTATGACGCAGGCCGAAATTAAGCTTCCCCTCCTTGACAGACCAGCGTCCGCCACTGACTGAAAGCGAACTGCAGTGTTTTGACTTCTATTTCTTACGTTCACAACTTGTCTCACGTTGGCTCAGTCACACACAGACTACTGCGTCCGTTTTTGTGCAATTACACACATCCGCGATCGCGCTTCACCTCGCTTTGTCGATACAGTACAAGGATTCAGCGACAAAGAAAACAGGCAGGGGGCAGATTAGCCTGGATGAAGGATTCGTCTTGCTAAAAAAAGTGCCGCTTGAGTTGGGTTCTAAAACAAATAATACAGATAAACAAGCAACCTTTGTAGGAGATGGTGTTCACCGCAAAACCGCTGTCGGTTTATGGCACCGTAGCTAAAGCTATAATTTTGCGCTAGCGTCAGATAGCTGCTGAGCAGATACTCTCCTCCGCTGTGTTAGAGATCAGCGCAGTGTTTCCTGCGCGTATTCTATGTAAATTACATGCGATAATCGCCGTGCATGGCACAATGGAGGTTCCCGTGGTGCTAGCGGAAACGGAGTGTAGATAACGTAGCCAGAGAAGATTTGCATAGCCTTTGTGTTTCTGGCGCTGCTGAAAGTGAGCCCTGAGGATTGCGAGGGCTTTCCTCAAGGTTTTGTTTAAGTAAACGCCTTCCTCCTCGCAGGGCTGCAAGCATTCTGAACAGCAGACGGCACAGGGCGGGGACGGAGGGCACCAACACAATAAGCAAACTACTCAGTCTGGTGGAAGTCGGAGTCCCTTCACTCAGGTCTGACTTGACCTAGAAAGAACCCAGGTATACTCAGCAAGGATACAATGGGACTATTCAGTGCGTTATTGGAGCCAAAGCGCCACGTGATCTGGTCAAGATAAATGTACAAGAAGTGTCACTCCGGTTAATCCGTGTCGGGTCTTTTCTCAGAGGCTCTGAAGCTTTGAGGTGTGCATTATCGTCAATTTGCGTTTGCTCCGAGAAACGGGCGTACGCCCTTCAGTTTTTCAGTCCTTTGGTTTCATATTCTCTTGCTTCTGGCTTGTATACGATAGCGGCACGATGATCATTGTCGCGAGGAAACAAAGACAAAGCTTCCGCTGAGCATCTCGCTGCATATGCGCAGTCTATAAAAGCTCCAACTTTGCACAGAACCCGGCGCGGTTTTTAATACCCTTCCAAAATGCTTCAAACCAAGCAAACAATGTCTGACAGAGAATCAACAAAGAGAGCAACAACGGCTAAGAGACTTTGTTCTGGATCGGAAACTAAAGTCTGGGAAATCTGTTTGGCTCGTGATATGCTTCACTGTGGAAATTGCATTCAGGGAGAAGTTATCAGTATTCACATGTTCTACCTGCCTCGGTCTATTTTTATGTTGATTTAAGTCCGCTTGTGGACTTGATTCAATTATGCTGCCAAGCCTCACTCGGTAGAATGTGCAGAATCTGTGCACACAGGAGAGGGTCGTTTCTGTATTTGAGGCAAAAAACAAAACAAAAAACTGCCCAAAAGTGTCTTTGAATTATTGTGACTATTTTTTTATTGTATTAAACGCTTTGATTAAATACTGAAATGCAACTGAACTGATACAATATTACCTCAACAGATCATAATTTAGGAGTTAACATCGAATCATGCTAGAGGCATAATTAACTAATAATTTTAGAGAGACTTGAGAGATTCATCACAATTAAGATGATACATTTTTGTTAACAATGCACATTGTAAATCCACAAAATGGAACTTCCAAAGCTGAATGTTTCTCAAGCTGTACGCCAGGCGTAAAATTCTCAAAAGGATGTTATGTGTCATGACATGCAACACTACAGCAAATCTTGATGGACACAAGCTCAATGAGCGGCTGAAAGATGAACTCCCTTTGTCACCATAGACATTAATAGTGATGGAAAAAGTAAAAATATGGATATTATCACAAAGCTGATAAGGGACCTTGTCAAATGTCTCTGTCTTTACAATAATTTTGACATTAATTAAAAAAAAAAGACTTAAATCACCAGCTTTGGGGCCTGGTACCAAGTGGCCCACGGACCCGTACCGGGTGGCGGGCCGGGGGTTGGGGACGACTGCTTTAAGCAAAAGATACATGAACACAAACAGTGTAGCAAATTTTAAGTCATCACTTGGTTCGAGGAAGTAAAAGTCCAATAATCTTGCTCATTCAGTCATGTATTGGAATAATACAAAAAAAAAATACAGAGATAACACAAAAAAAGTACCGGTACATGATATCAAAAAAACAAAATAAACATTTTTGAAAGACAATTAACAACATTCAATGAATACCCTTAACTTATTTAGAAGAATGCATATTCTTTTTTGTTTATTAACACATTTATGCATCTCACACTGTGATTGTTATGATGAATATTAATATTTGCTGAATGTGGGCATAAAAATGTTTTGTCATCAGATTTAATCATGACATAACTCCAAAGTACATGCATATATTTTGGGGTCGATCTGTTTAACCAAATCTGTAAATGGTGAATGAAAGGCATTCACTCTGTGCACTTTGTAGGTTGTCATTTTTTGAAGTTGAGTGAAGTTGACAAATATGGCCGACATGGTCACTCCCAGAAAAATACTCAGTTAAGTAGGTATAGATGTCTATGCTTAAATGTTGGTCTCTTTGATAATGGCATAAAGTATTTTAAAGATTACACTCTCTATGACGTCTAGTTTATTGCAATTATAGTTTTCTCAATTAAATTCATAACAGACATAACGTTACCGTAATTTCCGCACTATAGAGCGCACCTGATTATAAGCCGCACCCACTACATTTTTAGAGGAAAACCAATTTTGTACATACACAAGCCGCACCTGTATATAAGCCGCATGGGCCCACATTAAAACATGTAAATGTATTTACAAAGAAAGACGGTACACAGAGAGAGTTTTCAAAGTTTTAATCATATAACGTAACAATAATAATAATATAACTTTCTTCCCAAACGTTGCCTGTGACGCGGCAGTCTTAATCTTACCTTTTCTACTCGAGCGCCCCTGGCGGCCGTCAGAAAAATTACACAAATTGGCCGCATCACTGTATAAGCCGCAGGGTTGAAAGTTTGGGAAAAAAGTAGCGGCTTATAGTCCGGAATTTACGGTAGTTCATATTTGACCAGCTATTGGTGAACCGAACTGTCGAGCTAACCGAGCTAGCTTAGCGTCACAGTTCACCTGCATCTGACATATGGAAGTAAACATAGATCAATCAGAAGTTACTCACAATTGCGTTTTTGTTTTTGTTTAAATTCCCCGCTGAAAACTTCTCTTCTGAAATAATTCTTTGTAGGAGTATCTTTTATTGTTACAGTAATGCTACCCTAGATCCCATATTGGTTTACTCTAATGTTCTGCTGACATTCATCCATTCCAATAAGAATAATAATGCATCACATTTTGTTCCTGAACAAAATTTTCAGTGAATTTGCTTACATACGATGTACAGCAATTAATACAACCGCAAGAGCTAAGCAATTGGATTCATGTTGGACAGTTTATTTGAATAATAACAACCATCACCTAATAATGGGATGCTAAGGCTGATGTAACAATAACAGCAGCCTGTGTGATGAAAAATAAGTTTGCTTTTCTTTGATGGACAGGCTGCAGTTTTTCCATGATGGTGTGTTATTTGAGTGGGAGGGTTGTTTTGACAGACTCGTCCAAGGAGACTAATGTGTTTAACGGAATGAGGCCCATGGATGTCGGAGATCATTTAAGAGGCGTTACTTCTGATCAGCTTGTGTGGTGAGAATTTATCTGCGTACTGCCATCCAAGTGTGGACAAACATGGTGTTAAGTCGAGTGTGCCGCGTTCGCGACAACATTTGGCGCAAAATAAATCCTGAACGATGAGACGTCTATCGTGACAATCATCTTTTTTTTTTATTAAGATTTACAAGCTTTTGTATTATTCAGCGCATATACCGTATGCGCTATTCCATCAGTGACCTCTCAGGATTATATTTGAGTACGAGAGCTACCATTCCCCTGTCATTTCCTATTTCAAATCAAAGAGGTCAACATGGAAAATGTCTCCAAACCAATTTGTGTTTCAAAAAGGCCCTAGAGAAATAGTGGCTTGTGTTTGTGCTTGATATGCACAAAGACACTTCTCCCTTATCTATCTTTTCAGAGCAAAAGAGAAGGAGATGGAGAGTGAAGTGCTCCAGGAATCAGTGCTGCCTCTATGAGATATGACACAGCTTGATTTTGATCATTGACATTTGCTTTTTCATGCATTCAGAAAAACAAAGCCTGCCTTCCATTAAGGAATTATTCAAATGACCTTCAACAGTGCATGTTTTCCTACAGTTTTGTTGCGGGAATATGAGAACACATACTGACATCTCAATTACTTATGCAAGGCTCAGAGTAGGCCCAGTGGATGCAATCACCGTGTGTGCAATCCTCAGTCACTCCGAATCACGGAGGCTCCCGGACAGACACACATAATTCAGACAAGTCAGACAGGATTTGCATACAAAGACTACATGGAAAAAAAAAAAATAACAATATAAAAAAAAAAAAAACGCACCATCTTGTGGGGGTGGGGGGTGGGAGGGGTGATTTTTTTTAAGTGCAGGGGATAGCGATGGAAGTAGCCAAGTAAATTGTTTTAAAAAGGGCTAAAATGGGATGCTTTATGGGACAAATATTTAAGATGTTGGAAAATGGTTAATAATAATAATAATACATTTTATCTATAAGCGCCTTTATGTGTGTAATAAAAACAAAACAAAACTAAGAAAAAAACTCAGTGTTACTACACACCAGAAGCTTACCGGACTAACTATTATTGCTGTCCATCTTGACTCCTATAAAATATCTACCGTAAATTCGGACTATAAGCCGCTACTTTTTTCCCAAACTTTCAACCCTGCGGCTTATACAGTGATGCGGCCAATATGTGTCATTTTTCTAACGGCCGCCAGGGGCGCTAGAGTAGAAAAGGTAAGATTAAGAGCGGTCTTTATGACACTGTTTAATTCCGACACTGAGGACGGTGACTTCGATGGCTTCAGTTCACAGGAGGAAGATGAAGACGGCTCACCGTGATTTTTACAAGTACCGGTATGTTCTTTTACCAGACCTGTTATAACTTCTTGTCTTGTGCATAAATTAAGTTAGCGTGAACATACCCTCATCATGGAAAATGCAAAAAGAAAGGCATATGACGCATTGCTATTCTGTTGCTAGCGTGTTGTTACCATGTTGCTACAGTTTTACTGCCGCGTCACAGGCACCGTTTGGGAAGAAAGTTATATTATTATTGTTAAGTTATATTATTAAAACTTTGAAAACTCTCTCTTTCTTTGTAAATATGTTGACATGTTTTAATGTGGGCACATGCGGCTTATATACGGGTGTGGCTTGTGTATGTACAAAATTGGTTTTCCTCTAAAGATGTAGTGGGTGCGGCTTATAATCAGGTGCGCTCTATAGTGCAGAAATTACGGTATTTTTTTCCATTCCGACCTCTCTGGAGGTGACACGCTGTCTTGTCGCCTGCTGATGGGTAGAGGGTGTTAGAGGAATGGGCGATGGGGTTGCTGGGGCAGGCGGGGAGACGGGGCGGGGTGCGGCGGAGGCTAACCCAGCATCACGTCATTAGCGTCGCGCGACAGAGACGCAGGGGCACCCTGACACATGTCACGGACAGCCAGCCGAGAGCCCACGTATGAGGCTGACACACTGCGCATAATTTATCCGTGACATGATCTGCATGCCGAGTTGTTGATCTGTTGTGTTGGGTTTGGACATGGGTGCTCTGGCAGGGGAGGCAGGGTGGGGGTGATTATGCGTGGGGTGCGGGGTGGGGGCAATGAGGAGGAGGAGGAGGAGGAGGGTGAGGCTGAAGAGGTGGCAGGATATGCGAGTATGTGTATGTTTAGCCGGGTCGCTCGCAGCGTTGGTGTTGCAGACGCTGAAGAGGCGACGCGTTTGTCATGTCCACTGAGAAGCTACAAAAGCAAGTGACTCCAAATACACTTTAACAGACAGTCAGTTTCTTCACGCTTTTGTGAAATCCAAGTTGAGTCACGGTGAAATTGCCGCCCTAATCTCGTGATTGAAGACATCTGCTCATGAGCGAGTGCCTAATACGATCGAGTTGACCCGCTGTCTTTTTTATTGCGCGATTGTTCTCCCATGCTGCATTAACACGTCGCTGCCACCCAACTCTCATCAGCCTCGCGTTATTTTTGCTCCACTGATTCAACAAAACATTTTGCAATAAATGCAAGCACGTGTCTGTAATGTTTTCTTTGAATGCACCTTTAAGGGATAAAACCTGTGCGGAAACGCACGGCCGTAAAGTCAAACGATTAATTGGAAATGGTAAAATGGATGTGGGCGTGTCTGGATAAGTAATTAACATTGTAATGAGAAGTGGTTATGGTTCGGTTTTAGTGATCGTTGTGAATCATGCACATGTTTGCGTGGCTCTCTCGTCCATCGGGGAAAAGCTCATCAACCGTCAGCGACTTCTGCGCCCCTCCTTCCTTTGCTCGTTTACATGAATTATGCATATGACCAGGCTCGTTAGAAAAGCCCCTCCCTCATCATTCTCCTAATCCCTACTGTTGCCGAGGTAACCAGATTAGACATCACTCTGAGGTAGAGTGAGGGCCCTCAGGCCTTTTTTTTTTCGAGGCAGACCGCATCCAGGGCAGGCATGGGGAAAGATACGGAGGTCCGACGGGCCTGGAGGTCACTTGTCCGCTATTATTACGGGACTCGGTGGTTGATGGAAATATGATGTTCATTCCCACTCCCATCTTTTGCCATCGAATGGTGATTGAAAAGGACAATGAGAAAGAATGCGTTATGAGGTTTTGGGGAATTGCGTGTTGCCGTTCATCTCATGAATAAACACACAGGGATGGCAAATGTTTACGTTGTAATTGATCAAGTGATTTTTTTTTAAGTCTTTTGAAGCGGTTCACCGTATTTGGCTTCACTGCAACATTAGACGGGCACACATTGATGAGAACCCATCATCTGCCCATCGAGTGCACAGTTGTTGATCGAGGGACACGTCATGCTCCTAAACCGTTTCTTTTGAATTGCTTGTCCCAACCAGCAAAGCGACATGGTGTCCTTTTGCGCTGATAAGTTTGTCTCAGCGGCGACACCAGCGAAAGAGTAGCCAAATGGACCCATGAGCAAACGCTGTGTGCAGACAGTCTTCATGGTGTCTCACAGTGCAATCGGTGTAATTTTAAAGATGCGGCTTAGAAAAAATACAATTCATTCTAAAAATTAGTAGCTTGTGAGAATGACGGACTTATACACCACTGATTAAATTCACCTCACGTACATTTGGCAGGTTTTTAGGTGTCAATGTCAAGCCCCGATGTGCTCTGATAATGATCTCGGAGCAGCAGACACATAAAGATGATCACATGTGATCGCTCCAAAACAAAGAAGAGACATGCAGACGAAGAAAAATAAAAATGGATATGCTCCAATGTTAGACAAGTGTTTCAGTGTTGTAAAATGGTCACACTGTCCATATGAACACTTGCCTTAGCAAGTTTTTCTTGGCATCAGGAGAACCTACTTTGAGACATACAACAACATCAGATACGTTTGTTTTGAATTTTTTCGCTTCTTTGATTGGCTCCATTCTCACACTTCATGCATTCATGACTTGGGGAGACATTGACATTCTCAAACCACATCGCAAGACGTTTCATCAAATAGTGTATTTATTTATTTGAAGATGATGTTGGGTGTTAGATCAGAAAATGTTGTCCCCCCCACCAAAAAAAAACTATACAAATCAATTAAAAACAAAATGTCCATTTAAATTCCCCTTCTTTGTGAGACATTCACAATTGGAAGGTTAAAAGTGCTAACAGTTAACTAACCCGAATGATTTGCTTTCTTATTTGATCAAATACATTCTTGTGAGAATTATTTATCCATTTGGGAAAAAAAAACAAGCCTTGATAAACGGAATCAAACGGTATCATAAGTAACGATTGTTATCATTTTGACCTTAAATTATGGCTATAGTGAGCAAAAAAGCACAAGACTCTGTGTTGACGTAGCTTGATGAGATAAGACAATGGAATTTAGAAAATAAAGCTGCGGGCTTCTGATGCTCTAAATCGGGATATTTATTCAGACAGAACAGGCTCCAGACAGAATTTCTGCAAGCCCAACGCTGGTTTTACCCTTGTTAATAACATTGGCGTGAATCTAACCGTGTGGTTTTGTTGATGGCTGCAGAAACTATATAAAAGATGCAATAAATCATTTGCCGATTTTTCAAGGGAGTTTTAGGATTCTAAAAGCTGTAAATGCTCTTTCCAAGATTTATATCATCTGATCACTTCCCGGAGGATTTTGGACATCACACAGACTGTTCATTCATTGCTGTTCGGACAAGAGCTCGTCTGAATTTTTTGGGAATTGGTTTTCAGCAGTACACTTTCGCTCCTTGGTGGGCTCTGATAAAGAATTTCGGTTGACAGGTAAATTAAACAATGCATGACATATTATAAAATTTATAAATATAAAATATAAATTTAACCCTCCTCAGGAAGTGGTTTAAAAATGTACTCCAGAGTAAATGCTAGTTTGCGGGGCAGCACCGATATAAAATGGGGTATTTTGCACTTCCTTTCTCTCTCTCATCCTTTTATGGTGTCTGGAGAAGTCTAAACCATGGTTTTTCGATATGTCAAAAACAAGGCGCGGAAAAGGAAGTACACTTTACGCATGTGCGGGTTTTATTTCGTATTGCACGGCCACAGAAACTGCCGTGTGAACGCAAGCGGGGCTGCACCGGGGTTAACATGCTTCTCTTTAGTAAGCAACTTTATACCGTAAATTCCGGACTATAAGCCGCTACTTTTTTCCCAAACTTTCAACCCTGCGGCTTATACAGTGATGCGGCCATTTTTTGTAATTTTTCTAACGGCCGCCAGGGGCGCTCGAGTAGAAAAGGTAAGATTAAGACCGGTGGAATATATGCGTCGAGGAAGACTGCAACTTCTTGTCTTGTGCATAAATTAAATTAGCGTGAACATACCCTCATCATGGAAAATGCAAAAAGAAAGGCATATGACGCATTGCTATTCTGTTGCTAGCGTGTTGTTACCATGTTGCTACCGTTTTACTGCCGCGTCAGGCACCGTTTGGGAAGAAAGTTATATTATTATTATTGTTAAGTTATATTATTAAAACTTTGAAAACTCTCTCTGTGTACCGTCTTTCTTTGTAAATATGTTGACTTGTTTTAATGTGGGCACATGCGGCTTATATACAGGTGCGGCTTGTGTATGTACAAAATTGGTTTTCCTCTAAAAATGTAGTGGGTGCGGCTTATAATCAGGTGCGCTCTATAGTGCGGAAATTACGGTACTGTATGTGTGAACGCTCAACAAAATGTACACCGGTGCAGCACCAAAACCTTAAAACTGTACAAAAATCAAATTTTCGTCCCAGAAAAACGTTTTTCTTGCACTTTAAAAAGAAAAAAAATGTCCAAAAAAACGGTCGTATAAAGACAAAAATGATTGAGATATTTGACTTGGAAAATGTTCACCACTTTGCAACATTTTAATGCAGACCAGTGTCATTTGCAACAATTTGCTGTTCCTATAGAAGAGCAGCGGTCCACTGCGCACACACACACACACACACACACACACCCCGCATTACTACCCTGCCTATCCTTTGTTAAGCCAAGCTCGAGTTCCATAGACACAGATGAAGGCGTGTAAAAAACACATGCCAAAAAGGCCCCCCTGCCACTCTCACTCTTG
Source organism: Hippocampus mohnikei (assembly GCA_026261675.1). Classification (NCBI taxonomy): domain Eukaryota; kingdom Metazoa; phylum Chordata; class Actinopteri; order Syngnathiformes; family Syngnathidae; genus Hippocampus; species Hippocampus mohnikei. The sequence continues at coordinate 20,840,422 of JAKGUB010000556.1, read as the reverse complement.
CACAGCGACAATGATAGGCTGTCATCACACAGCGATCAGCACTGTCACCCGCACCATTGCAGTACACAAACACACATTCGCAAAAGCACACCGATGCACAATCACACTCGCCAAGCTAACACACACGTATGCGGGAACACACACGTTCACATGGGTGCGCAGGACCCACGGCTGTGAAAATCCGCAACAGCCTCGGCAACACTGACAACCGAGTCACTGCTGTCACTTCAGTTATTTTTACACTGGGACCTGACAACATATCAAAAATCCCTCTCGCTATGGGAACAATATGAGACCACTGCATCAAGCCCATTAGACGCCACGCGTCACATCAAATATCTAATTATCTGCTGTTCAATATTCCCAATTAAGTAAGTAACGTTCTCTTAACACGTGCACACAATAATTTACTGCAGTACGGCGGATGGAAACTAACCCTAGTTTAAAAGAAAAAAAAAACCATTGCATCTGTGTCATGCTGACAGTGAGAGGGCTTAGGCGGATCCTGAAGAGAGTCCTTTTCGTTGCAAACTGTCTGACCATAAACAAAGATGAGTAACTGTGAAAAAGCCATTGTACTATTTTAATCCAGGCCGGAGCAGGGACAGTTAGCTTTTTTGGCCGTGACTGCCGTCACCCAGCAGAAGGCAGCTATTTGATGAGTCTGATTGGCGGCCGATGGTGGTGAGATCAATAGCAGGGCTGTGCGATGGATGCCATCTTGGCCGCCTTGTGATGTGCAGTTTGTCGCCCAGGCTCCACGACTAAGCGAAGCCTTGAAAATACTGCTGGCTGTCACTCAAAGAGAAATGTGTTGTCGTTCCAAAAACCCATCACAAACTACCTTTTGTTTCTACGTTTGCTACCTTTTCAAAGCCCCTACTATGTTACATACCGAGTTAGAGAGTGAAAATAAAAATGATGTATATTCTGCTCTTTGTGATGATCAGAAAATGAATGACTTTATATCATTCTTAATCAGTGATATCAACCAGAATATGAGAAATGTCCACCACCGTAATTAAAACAGACTGTAAATGGCTCTTATTGTGAAGACCCACTACCGAATACAGTACCGTAATTTCCGCACTATAGAGTACACCTGATTATAAGCCGCGCCCACTACATTTTTAGAGGAAAACCAATGTTGTACATACACAAGCCGCACGTGTATATAAGACGCATGTGCCCACATTAAAACATGTCAACATATTTACAAAGAAAGACGGTACACAGAGAGAGTTTCAAAGTTTTAATAATACAACTTAACAATAATAATAATAATATAGCTTTCTTCCCAAACGATGCCTGTGACGCGGCAGTAAAACGGTAGCAACATGGTAACAACACGCTAGCAACAGAATAGCAATGCGTCATATATGCCTTTCTTTTTGCATTTTCCATGATGAGGGTATGTTCACGCTAATTTAATTTATGCACAAGACAAGAAGTTGCAGTCTTCCTCGACGCATATATTACACCGGTCTTAATCTTACCTTTTCTACTTGAGCGCCCCTGGCGGCCGTTAGGAAAATTACATAAATTGGCCGCATCACTGAATAAGCCTCAGGGTTAAAGTTTGGGAAAAAAGTAGCGGCTTATAGTCCGGAATTTACGGTATTTATAAAATGGGCATGCAGCATATGGAAGCACCATATATGTACGGGTTTCCCATTCATTGGCTAGCAGGCAAAGTTGTACCAGGGGTTGAACGACTTCCGATATTTTCATTGTTGACACTAAGGTCATGATAGTCAACAGCAGTTAATCGATCATATCATTCTTACTAGATATGTTTTCAGTCGTCAACTCGCCGCACAGGCTTCCGTACATGAGCTTGTTCCGTCATTTCTGAGTTCCACAGGCATCACAGCTCCAACCTGTTCATCCAATCACCTTCATAGCCTCGCAGAATGTTGAAACTTGTATAACCCTAATACCAATGAACATAACGCAACTATAGGGTTGCTGCTCGCTATAGTACGTAATCAACGTGCATCATATTTTTAAATTACAGGGCGAGGGAATGCTTTGCAATAATGTCTTGTAGAAAACGTGTAAAAGAAGCATATGACGGTGATGAGCATTTATTGACAGGAGTAAGCCTGCGAGATACTTGGCCAATATGTAGAGCCGGATTGTGGTTAAGGTAAGCCATTTTAAACTTTAAAATAAAACATTTAGATATTTGGGGAATTAAAACGGCAAGCCATCAACCTGCTCAGGCTGTACCAACAGTTAAAAAACTTGGCAAATAAATGTCTGCGAGTTAACGTGCGAGTAAAACTCTGACATATAGTGGACTCCATTTACCATTTTAATTTTCATCTGTTGGACTATGACTATGACAGCCAGAGACTGATACACCCGCACTGCAAGAAGAAAAGGTACCGCCGCTAGTTCCTGTCGACTGCTGTCAGGCTATTGAATAGACAGACTTGAAAACCTGGACTCAACCCCACTCACTCATTTTTAATAGGTGTGTATTTATATTTTATATTTATTGATATACTTTTTGATTTTCTACTTTCTCCCTTTCATAATTTTGCTGCTGTAAATTGGGAATTTCTCTTTTGTGAGACAAATAATAATTTTCTTATCTTAGTTTATCTTATGATGTTTTTTTGGAGGGGGGGTGGTAATGGGTGAACTCAAGTCAAACAACCATGCATGCCCACACTCACACCTAAGGACAATTTAGAGTGTTCAATCAGGCCGCCATGCATGTTTTTGGAATGTGGGAGGAAACCGGAGTACCCGGACAAAACCCACGCAGGCACGGGAAGAACATGTAAATTCCACACAGGAAGGCCGGAGCTGGAATTGAACCCGGTAATCTCTACACTGTGAAGTCAACGTGCTAACCACTCGACTACCGGGCCGCCCCAAGGGTAATGTTGTTTCAGGTTGTTTTGCTTTTTTGTGTGGAGAAAATTTTGAGGAGAAAAACAAAGGCTTCTTTATGCACTTGTCTTCTTGAAATATGGCAACACATGAACATATCAGGATCAGATGTAAGTATGGGGGAGGCAAACTGTAGCGTTTGTGGTGTCAATGCACATTTCGATAACAAACCACCGTAAACCGAAGTCAAGTAGCCTACGGGAAACATCATCTAGCCCTGGGCGCTGGACACAGACTGCACAACATGGAAACGCTACTGAATAAATTGGCGCAGCGTGATTATGAAACATGTCATGAATTCACAGTGCAGCAAGTAGGAAGAGTTTTGATGCAAGTGGGTAATTGGAAGATTTGTTGAATGTATTCAGTGTGTAAAGACCTGGAAAGCATTTCAAACGCAAATGTCTCATATCATTCTTGTAGACCTAATTTCAGGCTCAACTCTCAGCTCATCCAGCAAACAGAGCATCCCATCTGGAGACTCTTTTGTATGAAACCGATAGCAATCGGTGTACAGTTGGGGTCCACCAACTAAAGAGTCTTTTTCGTTGACTAGAATGTGATAAAAGTCTTGAGTCAAAGGCAGATAATTGATGACATTTTTGATGTTTTTTTTCAGTAGAGTGCAATGGTCGGCAAGCTTTTTTACCCCACAGATTGGTTGTACATGGGACATATTTCAACAGACCAGCACGGAAAACAAATAAAAACTGTGCATTAAAATTAGTTTTGGTCATTAATTAATATTCTTCTATGCAGGGGCTTGCAGTGACCTCAGCATGCCGATGGCTGAGCTCAAAGCTAGTAAAAGGCCAGCAGTATCTGATAACACGGGGAGTGAGGTTTTACGAACGTATAATTGGGCAGCCCTCGCTAGAAATATGTTGCACACTTTTACATACATACATTATTTGTATCAGGCTGAAATGACCAAACTTCTTTAATCTTGAACAGGCAGAAATGTCATGGTACTCGCCTGATATATTTGGGAGGGGACAGCGCAAAGTCTTACCTGATGGAGTTTGCCGAAAAGCTTCTGTTGATGGAGATTTGTTGAGAGAATGCTGCTGCTGATATTGCCGAAGCTCGAAAAGAAAATGGGAGAATAGTTGGTTAGGCAAGGACTACATGCAGGATAAGTATGCATTGGAAATGGGTCGCTGTGAATGACCTGCTGTACCACCGAGAGTCTACACCAGGGGTGCCCATTACGTCGATCGCGATCGACTGGTAGATCGCGGACTGGTCCCAAGTCGATCACTAGATGTGTAGCGGGGGAAATAAAGTTGTTTACAGCAGGTAAATCTTTAACCTACGATGGCGCGTGACCTGCGTCACCGGACGTTGTTAGCGTTCAGCAGTCTGCAATTGCAGCTTGTGATCAGAGCTATTGCGCAATATCTTTGATCGTTATCATTACTCTCATTCAGAGTTTGTTTCGTGTACAATTCGCCGCGGGCACGGGCGAAGAATAGGAATCTAGAGAGCCGAGGGAAGCACTTAAAAACGGTACGTGTGAGCTACGATAGTTAACAGGCTGCAAAAGTGCATCGCATGCCTCCGCGTCAAGCTATTGCTCATCATGGCATGCGTGTGTATGTGCGTGCGCGGTAACGGGCTGATCGCGGGAGGTCGGTTGATCGAAAAGTCGATCTTCGGTCCATAAAGTTTGGGCACCCCTGGTTTACACCATTTTTGCAGTGTCATAAGAAGGTTCCAAAAGACGTGGGTTAGTTCAATTGAACACTTAACGCTGTCGATGGACACGTTTAGAGGAGAACTCTGGACGGTTTTGAAACGTAAAAGTTACACGTACACCACACTTAATATGTACACTGTATTATCTTGAACGGTCCTTTGTTCTGTCATTGTTTGAGGGCGACGCTCTCCCAGTGCACGAGCTGCTCGTCCTCCACTTTTGACGACGATCACTTTTGTCTGAAATCAACAATGATTTTGCGGTTACTTGCAGAAGGGTTGTATTTTTAGTCTTTAAAACACCAAAATCATCGTGTCACAGCAGCAGATGGCCAAAATAACTTTTTTTTTTTTTTTGGTGGTGATGATCAGCCTAAGCTATCCTAATGCCCCCCAGGAAAGAATGTACACAAAATGGATACTTTTTTTAAAGAACCTTTTCAACATCATTCACTCACAGAACCCTCACAGTGCTTCAGGGAAAACCTTGAAAACAATCGCAACCACCAGCCCCCGCACCCTAATCTTTCACCCTGTTCCACCTTCCCTATTAACCCCTTGTTTGACTGGGATTAAACACCCTGTAAAACATTGCACTTCAGAGAATCGACTCATAGAAAAATAGCAAAGAAACTATTTACCCCGTGCGGCCTGCCACCCCCATCCCCCAGGCAGACAACCATCCTCCCCCATTGTATGTTCATAGCCTGAAGCAAGGATTGCCGATTCATAGCAGACAGTTGCAGGAGGACAACAGGGTCGGCTTTGCCTACAGGCACTGCACCCTTGTCGCCACAGCAGCCGCTCATTTCAACCTTCAACATGGACAAGAACGGAAGCCTGGACGCGCTTCTCGTGACCAGGAAGTTCCACGGTTATCATCTTCAAAGTAAGGCGGACGTCTGGGAACAGAACCGAGCAACGTGAAAGAGGTTGTCCATGTTCAACACATTCATTTTCGGCGATAAAATGAGTTGTGATTCTTGAAGTCATTTGGCTGCGACACACTCCCGCTAATGAAAGCGATCCTTTTTTCTTCACGCCAAAAAATCCAAATGATACAGTGTGAAGAGTTAGCTTGCGATAGATTTTTCTTCTTCCCACTGACATTTTTTTTTTCGTTTGTTTTGTTTTGTTTTGTTGCCAGCTACTGTATAAAACCAGACAAAGGGCATATCTATATGACTTTGGATCTTAATGAGGCCCATTCTGTCTTTTTTTCAAAATGGAGACAAGGTCCTCATCAGACGCTTTTCCCCGGGGACTGTCACCCTTTGCAGAGTGTGTTTCCACGTAAGAGAGCTTCCTCTGACACAAAGGCATCTCTCGTCTATCTGCAAAGCTTCTTCAAGTGTTTATCCACTAGAACTGACAGAGAGCTGACTTTAATTAGCACCGGCTCCCTTTGTACCCCCGCTCAACACCCTCCCCCTTGCCTCATCAGATTGCGTAATTCCAAACTCAACCATATAACACATTAGGGTTTTAGTCATTGATATTTTTGAAGGACCAGTTCACAGAGAGCGAGGGAGCGAGGCGGCTGTTCTCGTCTTTGATGGCGCATAATTAAAACTAAATGACAAGTCCACGCTGCTGTTTAATTAGCCACTTTAGATAACGCAAACACACGTATGTGCCAATGCGGAAGAAACACATTTACGGTACACATTGCTCAGAAGTGTGCACGGTGAGCATCCGGGTTGACTCGGTGCATACGCACAACCATGCACCCGACCGAGTCTTGTCATTGTGGGGCTTTTTCGGCGTCGATAGCATTTGCAAGTGAAAGCTGCCCCTCCCTTCAACACCCTTTTGGCGGTGAGGTTGTCAGTCAACATGACACCCTGTAAATAAATCTTTCAAGCTCCCGTTTTTGGTCCCCTCCCCCAAGCCCCACTGCCATCCAATCATTTGTGAGTTTTCCCGGTGTTAATGACGAAGGGTTTAATTCATCATAACAGTTTTCGCACAACCTCTAATTAGCAGCAACACTCGTACAACAATGCCAGCATTATCTCCTCGTGCAAATGAGCTCAGTCTGTGGCTCGTGCTAACTACAGCGATAACCACGCGGCCTGCGCGTTTAACCCGAGTTTTGGGCTTCATCCGCCATCCACACCAAACAAACGGCAAACGGTCTTCCTTTTACCAGCTTGATGGATCATCTTTTTGGATTTGACTTCAGTCCAATCTCATTCAGTTGTGACTTTTAGAGTTTTGTCATATTAATGTGAAATTTATATGATTTACAGATTGATCGATCCATCTGCACACACGCACGCGCAAACACACATCCGCACACTGAACATTTATGTCTTCGAAACCTTAGAAAGAGGTGTAATCTGCAGGAAGAAACTTTTGCCTTTGTGGTTTTCATTTTAAGGAAAGTGAAGTTGTATATTAATTGTATACATGCCGATGAGGAATCTACATTTCACCCTTTTAAGACAGCCGGGTTGAAAATAAGCTGAATTGGCTCTTTTTTTCTTTGACCTATTAGGTTCTTTTTAACTCAGAAAATACAGACCTGAGTAAAAATACAACAATTACCATTTTAGAATTACATTTTTAAAAAACGTCCCAATTGTTCTGGTTCATGGGCAACACAAGACAAAGAGTCAAAATAAATGAAGCCAAGCAGGTCAACGTGCATACTGGGTAGTGAGTTGGCATTTGGCAGCTGTTTGACTGGCCCACTATAAAGTCCAATGTGGAACTGAAGGAGGCCATCACGAGGCTAGGAAAACCGCTATATATTAATCTCAAAATATTACATGTGGCAAAGTTTGGTATTGGTACGTTTTTTTTTTTTTAAACAAGCTAAAAACCCCCAAAAACAATCAGATCAGCAACATCGAAAGACCCAAAAGACGGAAGATGATTCAAAGCACGATATTATCTGTACAAAAATACTCCAAACATACAACATGAACAGACATGAAGAATATTCTGGAGAAACTTGTCTTATACTGTCAAAATGTACACTTTAAGAATGGCTTGCCTTCATGAATGTCAATACATACAATATATATATATATATATATATATATATATATATATATATATGTGTGTGTGTGTGTGTGTGTGTGTGTGTGTGTGTGTGTGTGTGTTGACTAAAACGTAAAAAATAACGACTTTCGACACACTAAAGGGAGATGAAAGATTTATTAAAATTATGGGAAGATTTATGAACTTGTCTCTGTCTTTTTTTGTCAGCCCCAGCTGGCATGGGGGGCGTTTCCCTCCAGCAGGCACACCTGTTACTTACCATTCACGCCTGCCATGTATTTAAGGACCGCCAAGCTGCCTTGTCTTGCCGTATTATTGATCTTGCTCACTGTTGGGCTTCAAGTGTTGTATTCTCGACCTCTTGATAACTTTCATAGTCAATCTCGTTTTGTCAACAAACTTGAAGCATTTTCATTATTCCTTTTTATTGATTTTGATCTTTGGTTTTGCGTTATTGGACTTAATAATATTTCGTTTGTGTATTCCCGGTGTTCTCTCGTACCTTGTCTGTTTTTTTTTTCCTGGCTCTTTGTGACCAGCGATTTGAGTTTGCACTTTCCTAGTGCGCTTTTCTGTCATAAATATTTTTGTTTTTGTCATTGCACTTTGTCTGAGCCTGCATTTCTGGAATGTAAAACATTATTCCGTTCAGTTTAGAACATGACATGGACAACGTACGGGATACTTATGGTACAAAGCATTCCACAACCTGTGTCAAATATGGCAGAGGCAGTTTAAATGCAGAGAGACATGTGAGGTTGCAATTGGGGCCTCCCTGATGTTTCTTGACAGGACAAGATTACCGTAAATTCCGGACTATAAGCCGCTACTTTTTTCCCAAACTTTCAACCCTGCGGCTTATTCAGTGATGTGGCCAATTTGTGTAATTTTTCTGACGGCCGCCAGGGGGCGCTCGAGTAGAAAAGGTAAGATTAAGACCGGTGGAATATATGCGTCGAGGAAGACTGCAACTTCTTGTCTTGTGCATAAATTAAATTAGCGTGAACATACCCTCATCATGGAAAATGCAAAAAGAAAGGCATATGACGCATTGCTATTCTGTTGCTAGCGTGTTGTTACCATGTTGCTACCGTTTTACTGCCGCGTCACAGGCACCGTTTGGGAAGAAAGTTGTATTATTATTGTTGTTAATTTATATTATTAAAACTTTGAAAACTCTCTCTGTGTACCGTCTTTCTTTGTAAATATGTTGACATGTTTTAATGTGGGCACATGCGGCTTATATACAGGTGCGGCTTGTGTATGTACAAAATTGGTTTTCCTCTAAAAATGTAGTGGGTGCGGCTTATAATCAGGTGCGCTCTATAGTGCGGAAATTACGGTAGTTCTTAATTGTATGGGACACTACACTGCTCACATTCAGACAAATATTCCAGAACTACAAAAAAAAAACATCAACATCCACATGCGTCCTGTTCTTACTAGAATGCAGTCTGAGTTTAGATTAAAACAATCTTGCGATAGAAAAAAAAATGTCAATACAAACCATTTACATTGCAGATTGTGAATGGAATTTCATGCTTTGTTTATTATTTAACTGTTCAACTAGAAAAAAAAACGGTCACATCTACTTGCATTGCTATCATGTAAACCAGAATTTTTATGAAGGACCTGATTAACCCAAACTGACCATGATGAGAAGGGTGCAAGCCAAAAAAAGAACTGCCTGATTTTATTAACTTTAAAACACGCTTTATAAATGTTATGTATGTTATACAGTTTTTCGTTGACTTAGACAGTAATGATAGAATAGCAAGCCAGTTCATCTGCCGGTGGTATGTTTGTCGTCATTAGTAGCACTCGGCAGTCTTTCTCTGTCATGGCTTGTTGAGGTGAGACCTTTGATGATATGTCAAAGCAATGGTGTGCTCGCCTAACTGGGTCAGACTAGACAATTACGGGGCTTAAGGGGGCTGGTGTCAAAGGGTGAGATGTTAAAGAGGGAAACCATGTCGGGGGAGGGGTTTGCGCCTATGTCGCAGGGTATCTAATGAATTGGTCTGGTGCTGATATAGCTTTCACCGACAGCCGTCCGCACTCTGAGCCGCCAGCCGTTCCTTTAAAGATTTAATGACACATCATAATTAGCATAATGTCCCAACTTGTCTGCTGATTTTGGCTGTCACACTGTATTTGTTTGACTATTTCCAATTACAGATGTGATGTGTGTAAATGAGTGTGTTTCGGGGGGGCGGTGGAGGTGGGGGGAGGAGTTCACATCTCACTATCTTCAACCGGCAAAAAGGAGGCTAAAGCGCGGTGTACAACACGAGACAATTTAGCACCGGGCGTAAATCTGTATTGGTGATTGTACTCGTGGATTATCAACGGGACATCGACACACATAGAATCGTCTCATTAATTATGCCACTTCACATTTACATTACATGCGCTTCCTGCCTCCCCATCACTGATTGAATGGACGTGTCCACATTGCCTGAGCGTACCGATTTTTCTTTTTGTTTGTTGTATTCGAAAGACTTACTTTAACATATTCAAATATAATAAGGTGTTGGTAAACGTGTGTGTTTAAAACACAAGATAGGATGCTCTGTTGTGTGCCAAAAACGGGTTATCAAGTACTGTACAAGTGGTAACCCTGTGGCAACCTGACACACAAAAAAAAAAGATTGCTTCCAAATAATGAGCTTTTTTTTTTTACAGTGGGTTGTAAAAAATTACCGTATTTTCACGACCATAAGGCGCCATTAAAAGTCTAGTGTATGAGCCGAGTTCCAAAGCCTGACTGAGCGCGCTTCTGGCCGACACGCTGTTTATATAGAGAAAAGGCGGGCGTAAGTGATGTCAGGCATGCGGAAGTCTGCCAATGAGTGAAGGGTGGGCGTGCCCAACAACACGGTGCGCCGAATGGTCGTGGAAATACGGTACAAAGTTCTGAAAGCATCCATTTTTGGATGGATTTTTTGAGCATGTCAGATTTGCCTCCTCTGCAAAACCACTTCAAGAATGTGTCACCTTGGACTTCAAGTCGAACAGCAGACTTCCAATTGGATCGTACTTTTGGCTCTTGTTGGGCAATTTCACATTTTTATCTGTTTTTTTTTGTGTTTATTTGGCATGAGTCATCAGCAATGTTGCAACAGTTCACTTGAAAAAGTTACTTAGTTACGTTACCGTTTTACTAGATATTGAAAATAACAGAGTTCGGTTACAAGTTACTTTATTCGTTACATTCACTAGTTGCAAAAACTGCCTCAACATAAAAACGACAACCGGTTTTGTCAATAATATGGAGGAAATGAGAAAATAGCTTCTTACTAGTTTTTTATTTCTGTTTTGTTTTTCTCATGTAGTCTGTGTCCTGTTTGTAATGATTATATGTTTTATTCTTTTTTCTTTTATTTAATTTGTACCCATTTATCAATTCATTTATATAAATATAAATATATTATAAAATATAAATAAAATGTAAAATATATTCTAAAATAATTATAAAATAATAAATATAAATATAAATAAATATATTTGATTCTCTCCTCTTTCATCTCAAACTGCTTTAAACAAAGCGTATGAGGGGAAAAGTGGTTAGGACTGCATGACTGTCCGTATTTTATGTTATGTGTTGTGTTTATTATTTTACTTTATGTTAACTGTTTTGTTCAGCGCTTTCTTACAGCTGCCGCTGTTGTGAAAGCGCTATATAAATCAGCATGTATTGTATTGTATTGTAATCAGCATGTATAATTCAAATACATATAACCGCATTTTTTTGGGAGGTGAATTAAATTCAAAGTTTTACTTACGACTTATGACTGCGGAAGTTTATTGCTCTAACAGTAACAAAAGTGGACAGTTTCTGTCCCATTGTCGACTGTCTCTGCGTGACGCATAAAAGTCGGACTGTATTCCTGCTTGGAACACACTTCAAGTGACAGACAGCAGCAGAGGCTAACGTTAGCTGTCACACACACTCACACTGGATTTGAATGAAACTTGAGAGCTCTGATTGATGCCATGGTGTTGTCATCAATCATTTAACAAACTTAGTAACCATTTGGCCGCCTAATTTTAGATTTCTTTCCCGCTTCTGTCTCTCATCGCAGCCCAGTGTACCTCTAACACTGTATTATTGAGTCACGTTTTAGCTCCCGAGTCTTGTGAAATGAACCAGTTTTGTTTTGGATGTTTTTGCTTTTGGTATCAGATTTTATTTTGCAATCTTACATGAATATTCATGTCATTAGTTTTAGAAATGGTCATATTTAGATTTAAAAAATGGATGAATAACCTACTGGTCTGCAAATAGTAGTCTGTTAGATAACCTATGACCCCAAAAAAGTCATATTGGAGTAATGCAGTATTTAGGAACATTTTATTTGCATCACTGGTCATCTTCTATCAACTTTCACATCAAAGCTGTATTTTCCTGGGTCTCTGTCTTCATGAAAGCTAATTAGCACCTGTACTTGCCACAAAGCAAGTCTAGCACTAGGACCGGTCTAAATGTGCGTTGAGGTGACAAAGACCTTTTTTGCCATCTTCGCAGACATGTGCGTGTGGACGATTGAAAAAAAAAAGTGCATTTTAAGTGATCGGGTCGTGAACACAACTGACTTAATACGCTGCCAATCGAACCAGCTACTCTCATGTTGTTCATGCCTGACATGGTTGAAAGAGAAACTGCACATGGTTTAGAAACCGCAAACAGAGATCTGTCGGGTGATTTATGTTGAAGTTTTGCAAGGGAGATCACAGAATTGTGAAATGAGCACTTGGAGACCGCCTTCCACCCGGATCGTTGTGTGTGTCTGTGTGCCAAAAGCCCTAGTCACCGCATCCCTCCATAGCGTGGCCTTTGTGATGATTTTAAGAATTGCAATATAGATGATAAAATAAGAATGCATTCAATGAATGGATTCAGATGGTTCAGTGCACACCGTTGTCGTATTAATCAATGAAACACAATGACATTCACCACACATATCCGGGGAGCTGCCCAAACAAGGAGGCTTGCGCCGGCACAAGCGTCAGGATGCACCACTTTTTATGCGTCTGTGCAGTCTACAAAATAGATCCTGGAATGTTACCTGTGAGTACGGGGATAGCGAGAAGCCAGCACCAGGGTAGAAAGTTCACTGCCAAGAGTCACTACCCACGACTCTGTGATGGAAGTGATTGCCAACATCTGATATTTGCTTGAAGATGCATCAACTGCAGTGACGTATGGTTAATGGCTAGTTAGGCGCCGAAATTAGAGTCAGATTAGAAAAAATGAAGAGCCAGGCACTGTGGTGTATTTTCGATTAAATTAGCATCCTGACATTTAAAACTGGTGAAAACCCCCCTTCATTTTTAAGGATGAAATCTTGCACATTATTAGCCTGTCTTTAACATTGTGTTAGCATTAGCCTCCGAGGGTCTGTGTCACACCATTTTTAAGCCTTCCACAGTTAACTATAAGTATACATTTGATTATAAATTACCTTTGGCACAATGGCAATCTAATTTCTGATGAAATATGAATTACTTTGGAGGCCATTTTTATGACCCGGAAGTAAGACGCCTGGCTCACTAAAACCCCGCCCCTCCCTGTGTGGCGCCCCTTTCATGATGTGGCCCTAAAGCCGGCTAATGCACGCACCACCCATCAAACCAAACAGTAAAGAGTAATAATGATGTCAGAATACACTTTATGGTTTGAGCCTGATGTCCTCCATCCAGAATCAAGTGGCAAGCTTTATCCAGGATTGAAGTACTATTCATTCATGCATATGGTAATGCGTGTGTGACAAATCAGTTTATTTTTTATACAACAAAATGCGTCTGACATATTGAGCTTGAATTAATGCTAAAATGTCCTCATTTAGCTTGCGGTTTCTTTGTGGGAATTGTGCCACTTATAAGGTTTAATCTTTCGGTCAATCCATGTTTGTGCTCGAGGGTGACACAGGAGTGGATTTTCACTCCTGTCCCATCCCACTCCTATAGACAAAGTCCCATCCCAGTCCTGGCCCAGAGTGAAAATAGATAAATAATTGCATGTCATGTCCCAGTGGAAACGACTCCCATTGTTATGTTTCTGTCTGGGCACATTTGGTTTTGTTTCTTCATGTGCCCTTTTTGTCGCCACCTGTTCTCGTCATCAGTGTCCCTTGTGTTTGACCAATCAGCTGCTTCAACCCTTTGGGTCTTGTCCAGGTGTTTCTCCTTGTCTCGTCACTTTGCTTGCATTTAGTCCCCTGAGTTCTGTCAGTCTTGGTTGGGTCATTGTGAGTTGTGAGTATGTGAGTGTCCGTGTGCCCTGCTCCTGTCACGTTTTGTCACAGGTTTCATTTGTTTGTTTGGCTCCTTGTGATTTCCAGGACTTTGTTTGAGCACTTATATAGTTAGTAATTTTCCAGTGTACTCCTGTTTGTATTTTTGTTGAATGCATCTTGTCAAGTTCACCCTGCTCCTCCCTCTTGCTTGCGTTTTTGGGGTCCTCCACCACCACGTCCGTGACAGAGTGGGCGTTGCTCGGCTCAACGTGGGCAAGGCTCCAACGTAACCAAAAAGAAACATAATACCCATTCAGAATGGGTACCGCTGTCATTTTGGAGGTGAGCTACATCCAGATATCCATCCATCCATCCATTTTACACGTCCACTTTATCCCCACAAGTGTCGCGGGGGGCGCTGGAGCCTATCCCTGCTGTCTTCGGGCAGTAGGCGGGGGACACCCTGAACCGGTTGCCGGCCAATCGCAGGGCTACAGAGACGAATAACCATCTCACACTCACACTCAGGGACAATTTGGAGTGTTCAATCGGCCCGCCATGCATGTTTTTGGAATGTGGGAGGAAACCGGAGTACCCGGAGAAAACCCACACAGGCACGGGGAGAACATGCAAACTCCACACAGGGAGGCCGGAGCCGGGATCGAACCCACGACCCCTGCACTGTGAGGTTGCTAACCCCTGGGCCGCCCTCCATCTAAATAAATAAATAAGGTGTATCACCCCTGCTCCACCTCACCTCGTCTGCCTATTGACGTATTCATACTGCAGGGCTCTACACTCATTTTTGTAATGGTAACATTGGTTCTATCAACTTTTAAAAAACTGTCATCAGCACAGGATTTGATGGCACCCTTTTTTGGCGCAGAACAGAGTGACCAGATTTGCTGATGTAGAGTATAGTTGTCTCAATTGGTGTACCGTAGTTTTTTTTAATTTAAAGATGGACAGTGACTCAGGATATGTTTGCACAACATTTAGCTGTAATAATAAATGTGTTTTCATCCAGTAGCAGCTGACAAAACAGGGCAATTATTTCATTTTACTTTAAAACAAAACCCCCAAAAAGGAAACCACGGTAAAAACGTAAAATATCAGTAAAAAGCAGTGAAATAATTCTTGACAGCGAAACAACTTTAAATTAGTTTTATTTGTATGAGTGCAATGAAATATTTTAAGGGCACTAATGACAATGCTGTTGATAAGATTCAAAAATACATTTTGAACATTTAACGGGAAAAACATTTAACGATTGTTACACACCTCAGGTGAGTGAACTATGAAAACTATTACCGAGCATTGAATGCACTTAGGAGGTGTGTGTGTGTGTGTGTGTGTGTATATGTGTGTGTGTATATATATATATATATATATATATATATATATATATATATATATATATATATATATATATATATATATATATATATATATATATATATATATATATATTTTTTTTTTTTTAATTCATTAGAACTGTTTTTAATCCATCCCCATATTATTCCTCTTACCGCCACACATCTAAGCCACAGCAGCCTTATTTATAATGCATCTGAACAGAAAAGAAATGGAGCTGACAGAGTCAGTAGTTACTATGATCAAAGATCATAGCTGCAGGCTAACTGGGCATCATGTCCCCCCGACAGACACGGTCCGCAGGGACCAAAGGCAAGGGACAGAAATGGAAGGGAAGGCGGCAGCGTGAGGTAGATAGAATAGAGAGAATAGTCGGTAAAGGATAGCCATGTGTCCGTATAAATCACCATTGCAGCAGCTAATCTTTCAGGATCCGTGGCAGGATAAATGCTTTGCTTATATATCCAACACGCCTCCGCCTCCGACACTCATTGGGCACGCTCAGTAGGTACAAGGCCTCCCTGGGCATGGTACTTGCGCCGCTCCTCCCCCTCCTTCTCTTCTAAATCATCCCTCATGCTCATCTTTTTTTATCACTCCATTCTTTCAGCACTGACTGGACGAGAAACAGAAATCAAATTTTTCTGTATTTCACTTGGTTAATGCGGCATTCGAAGGAGACATTATTCATGTAGTCCAAAGCTCCTCTCTAAACTTTTAAAATGTTTTATTTTTATTTTTGAAATGTGATTTTTATTAGGAATCCACAGGAAAACGACTTACGTTTACCACATTTTAATCATGTGCAACCGAAGTACATGTTCGACTCAAGTAAATCCAACGGATTATTATTTTTCAGTGCAGTACCTTTGTTGGCCCTTTAGTTTGAACTGTCATCCTTTTTATAAGAGAATCTGAACACAACATCATCTTGAATAAATTGGGACTTGCAGATTTGGCTTTGCTTCTTCTACATAGAAGCTCTTGTTGAAAGACCTTTTGCAATTTACTCATCAATCACAGCCTGTCCTTTTTATCATCAAAAGACCTTTCGCAGATGAGCCGTTATTCGCTTTGTCCTTCTTCCGGCACACTAGAGGAAACAAAATGACTCTTAGTCCATTGTTTCTCCACTCACAGAGAGCGTTTTCTTATTTTCACAACACTTCACACTCTTTTCCAAACCCTTCTGTTTTCCATCCATGTTGTAAATTTTCTATTTGAATGTCCCCTGTTTCACCCCCTTAATCTTGGTGACGGTGAGATAACGACAACCTCCCCCAATCACATCGTCGACACCAATTCTCCTCCTCTCTTCATCCCTTCCTTGTTCTCTCTCTCTCTCTGTAATCTGGCCCTGTCGTGGTCGTGAAGGTGCGGCCTGATTGAAACAAACGGCTGCTGATTGCTGATCAGCCAGCTGTAAAGCCTGGCCAGGATATGAGCTAATGAAAAAAATGGACCTGATTTGAGAAGCACCGAGCGTCGCTCACCCTGCTAGCCCTGCTGTCCCCTGCTGTTAGCCTCTATCCGAGTATCTCTGCCTTGTCTTCCTTGCATCACCCCTGCTCCACCTCACCTTGTCTGCCTATCATTGTTGTTGAACATTATTGCAAAAAAAACATACAAAGGATGAAATGGCGCTACTTGTAGTTGACCTCCAAGGGCTCTATTTTTGTGGCCAGTGCAATTTCAGAACGGTGCGCGGACTAAGTCGATGTGGAGGGGCAGAGGTATATAATATTATATTATATTATTTATTTATTTATTGATTGATTGATTGATTGATTGATTGATTTATTGATTGATTGATTGATTGATTGATTGATTGATTGATTGATTGATTGATTGATTGATTGATTGATTGAGTGAGTGAGTGAGTGAGTGAGTGAGTGAGTGAGTGAGTGAGCGAGTGAGTGAGTGAGTGGGTGAGTGGGTGGGTGGGTGGGTGGGTGGGTGGGTGAGTTAGTTAGTTAGTTAGTTAGTTAGTTAGTTAGTTAGCCCCGCAACCCTAGTGGGGATCAAGCGGTTCGGAAGATGAGTTAGTTAGTTAGTTAGTTAGTTAGTTAATTAGTTAATTAATTAGTTAATAGGCACTCCATTCCTTGTTAATCAAAGCGGCTCCTTTCATTCCTTTCAAATATAACTAAAATATCACATGGATCATCTCTTTGGGTTAAAAAGATTAACAGCGATCCTTTACGTGACCTAATCATTCATGTATCTATACCCCTCACCTCGCCACCCTCCAACGCCTGTCCCAGCCAGTGGTATGATTTAACAGCTACAATGATGATCTACAGCGATTCAGAAGGTTTGTCATATTTTTGAATGAAATATGATGGTATGCCTCCACATGTCCGCCAGGGTCAGAATCTGTCTGCTTGTAATTTTAATTCACCCAAATCCCGTTAGACCAGTCTACCCAAGGACTTCGACCCAGTCCCAGCAGGTGTATAGCTTGATGACTTTCTACCAGCCAATTGTCTGCTATGCAGGCTCCATGCCAAAGGTCACACCCTCGCTCCGCCAGAAAGCCCACCGTGGCGCAAAACGGTCTGCCAAATTCCCAACCAGGCACTGCGAGGCTTCTGCCTGCATGAGAATCAGGATGTGCTGCCTACGAAAATGGAGCACCAAGCATGTGATTCAAAGTACCTTCCAGTGTTGCCTACTCCACAGCAAGAAAAGGACAATTGCAATTGTCTGTCCTAAAAAGTGTTTGAAGTCAATTGATATTGTCACCTTCATTTACATAGTAATTTGCTTTCGTCGACAGTATTGGGTAGCAATGTAGGTGTTTGCATCTTTTTCCCCTCAAAATCCTTTTAATTTTCTGTAAATGTACAAAAATACTGAGTGACAAAATATTATTTCAGAATATACGGAAACAAAACAGTGGATGTTTTACGAGAAGTTGATACTCTTAAAACAGTGGATTATTTTAACTTTTTCAAAATATTTTTCTCCCCCAAAAATTAATAACAGCATTTAGCGGGGGAGGCGTGTGCTGCACGTTTAAATTTAAATGCGAGCCACCAAATATGGTTCCTGGTTGCTTCCATTTGAGTAAATATTCACAACACAGAATCTCAGATTATTTAATTGCTTTATCTTCAAATAACATCCAAATCCAAATAGTGTTTTTTTAAAAAAAAGCACACAGAAAGAGATGAGTGTACATGATGGACCACTTAGACCTCAACGAACATCTTGTTTGTTTTACACTTTGTGATAATTTCTGTTCCTCATAGAAAGGCACAAAGTAACGTACTCTGACCCCATCACTATCTTGTGGGGTCAGTGCTGAAAGTGGGCAATAATTACCAGTGGCAAGTCATTAGAAATGGTGGTTTGGCAAATGTGGGAAAATAAATTTGGCACACAAATAACTGCACGCAGATTGACGTGTTGCACAAACACATGCCACAAAAAGAAGCACTTAAAAGCATTTAGGGACAAACACACACACACACACACACATGAAATTAAAATCTAAATGATTCTGTGTCCACAAAATAAGACACAAGGCCAACGGACCTGCATTAGAGCAGTGCCGAGTAACAGACAAGAACTCTAATTGGGGGTCATTTTTGAAGCCAGGACAGGAAGTGGGCTGAAGTCTTATTTTCACTCCTCTATGTCTGACTTCTTTTTTTTTTTTTTTTGACAGGCGCTGTAAATTAAGAAAGTGGTGATATGTAATACCTTTTAACCTCCCAGAGACAGTTTCCGATCAATTACTCGAGCAGTCTGTAATTGTTAGGCTTGATAATGATTCCACATGTGAAAAGAGTGGCGCTAAGATGAAGTCCTGAGTGCAATTACCTTAAACCCCTCAAGTATACTGGTGTCTTGAGAGGACATTAGAGGGAGGGAGATTTAGTAAGATTGGCAGAGAACCTGTGCAGGTGATGTGAGATCATCCCAAATGAGCTGTAAGCCCTTCCCCTAAACATAAAACAACACTACACAGTAGTACACAGTATTCCAAGTAATGCAACGGAAATCAGCTTTGCCCCAAAATGTTAAACGTGTTGTGCAAAGATGAATGGGAAATGAAACGCACTGGGACAAACATGTAGGGTACGATTTTTGTGCCGAGCGCAGGTTTAGTGTAAAACGCAGTTGAACTGTGCGCATGGGTGAACTTTTCTTTGTTTTGCTATTTTCATAGACTTTGCACTGGTGGAATTGGACAAAAGAGGGCATTTGCACTTTTCTGCCCATTGTGGGATGAAATTCAGGGCAGTCGAAGTGCACACTTGCTTGACATTGCTGAAATAGACTTTCTGGGGTCTGTGCATAAGATGTGTTCGTGGTGTGAGACCACCCCTGCCTTTCCCGGGAATTGTGCTGTGCAGTCAGGGGGTGGTATTAATGAATCATTTTAAGATGAAAATTATTATAATGCATGCAACGATTTGTTTTCTACAATGATTCATGTTTAAAGTTTCATTTAATTTGGCCACGTCTAAACGTTTGGGTGCGTATCCGGCACCCCCAAATGCCTGTGCACAAAGGCGCCGGCCATTTGGGTGGAGGGCTGTTGAAATCCACAATTAGCACGTCAATGCAGGTGGGCGATCAGAGGAGAGAGGGCGAGATTCGGTCACAAAGGGGGAATGAATAATTGGGGAACAGCGGTTGAACAACAAAAGACGATTTGAGAACACCCGTCGCGCCCGGGCGACATTTGTCATCCGCAAAGTCTGCAACATTTTGATACAGTGTAGACCAGACAACAAGGCGGCAACGTCCCGGTGGTTCAAAGCTTAAACCCAGGTAACCAATCACTACCGAGGGGCCGGACCGGGGGTGCAGTATGCAAATATCGGGGGCAGTGTTTTTCTTGTATGTTACAATAAAAGTCCGAAGTCTCAGAGATCCGCTCCCGCCGATATTGAAGACAATTTTCCCTGTGTGCCGAGTCATTTCTTTAACTTTGTACGAGAAAAACTCTGACAGAAATCACAAGCGATCTGTAAAATTACCATGCAGATAATGATTGAGTGTGAATTAGGAAGCATATAATACATGAGTGCAGTGGAAAAAAAAAAGATTTTGAAGTAGGGATAAAATACCCGGGCATTACGACGGTCTAACATGCGTATTCCTGATGCAAACTATGAAGTCTGTTCTACACAGTTCTCGTACCAAGCAGAGGGCAAAACAAAAGAGCTTTTACTCTTTTGTTATCTCGTTTATTTATTCATTCATTTTTACCTTCTCCCCTGGAGCTGCACTGGTTTTGCTCACAAAAGACCTCTCAGAGGAGGTGGAGCGCATACAAACAAATAATGAAATTCCAAACCAACGGAATGCTTGATTTCTTCAAATATTGAACAGTTGGTGGTGTTATCTGGCTGGTGACCCAGCACTCACAGCACGCGGGACGGAGTGGCGTGACCTGACCTCCTGTCTGCAGCGAGACGGGCTTGCTGCTGAGGAGCGAGAGGGAGAACGAGGCGAGGAGACAGGCAGAAAAGGACGAGGGTGAAGAAAATACCAGACGCTTGCGTGGACAAACACACTCAAAAGTAAACTAGCGTGAACCTGCTGCCAAACTGCCCTTACCCCCACATCACATACTGAAGGGCCATCTGGATTTTAACACGAGTAAACAACAATGCGCTATCAATACCAACAGGGTCTGGTTAGTACGCTTGTTTCATATTAATAGTCTAAATAAATGTTCTCACCTCTTTCTTGTGTAATTTTACCAGAGGAAAAAGCATCCATTTAACAGCACTTGTTTTTTTTTTTACCTTGTGTTGTGGCTTGTTCTCTTTTCACACCATTGGATTTTTGGTGCCACTTATAAGAGCAAACATTCTGCTGAAGCATTTTCCATCCACCTTTCATGTCTTACACCATCTGTTATTTTCAACAACTCATCACACTTTGCAAAACACCACCCTCTTCTCACTCCAATCCCATTTTGACACAAAAAGGTGTTGAAGATCTATGACATGCCTTGTACGCATGTCTGAAGAGTTGACGTGCGGCCCCACGAATTTAAACCGGCAACCTTCAAACAATTGTTACTTTTCCCATCTTCAACCGTGTTGATTTTGGATGTAAATCTATACAAGATTGTCACAATTCTATCGGTTGATTCAACTGTTCAAATGTTCAATGATGATGGATCAGGACACTATTCATTTTATAGCACCTGAGACAAGATGTTTACGGTACAACATCCAAAATTATATTTCCGTTGTCATTGCAACCGATGACTCAATATTGGCGCCAGTTACACTCGCTGCACTGGAGATTTTTAGTTTGTCGGAAAATTTTCTGTGATTACTTGAGATAATTTTGTGAGTGTCAATGCATCACACACTAACATGGGTTGTCAGCGTCATGTATTGTGGCGCACGGGTATTTGTGTCGGGCGATGTCTGCTGCATGCGCTACATGTGGAGTCCCACTGCACTAATTGGCAAGTGTAATTTGCCAACTTGGTGATGAAGTGCCACCTCCATCCGTGAAAATCGATGCTTTTACTATCTTAATGGGTGCTCGCATTTTTTCTAAACTCCCACGACCACTTCTGCGGAAATAGCCAAGTAATTGTCGCGTCCCAGGCCCCTTGCTCCACCCCTGGTCGATATTGTAATGCAAGGCCGCACATGTGTTGGCACACTCACGGATGAGAGCTGAACATTGGCTATGTGCATGAGACAAGACGGTGCCCTCCACAGAGACTGATTTCAGCAAAGCTAAAGAAAGAAAGCAAAAAGTGTACTTAATTCTTTAGCCTTCGTGTCTTTTGATGAAAGCATGTCACAGACATGTTATTATGACATGTGGGAGCTGTTTCAAAAATTCTGAAAAAATGCATAACGGTAATATGTCTCCTTGAAATGAAGAGAGCAAAAGGTAGTGGAGGGCGGTGGAAAGCAGCAAACGCTTAAGGGCATTTTTTCAAATAATGATACAGTTTGCTATACTACCGTAAATTCCGGACTATAAGCCGCTACTTTTTTCCCAAACTTTCAACCCTGCGGCTTATACAGTGATGCGGCCAATTTGTGTAATTTTTCTAACAGCCGCCAGGGGCGCTCGAGTAGAAAAGGTAAGATTAAGACTGCCGCGTCACAGGCAACGTTTGGGAAGAAAGTTATATTATTATTATTGTCAAGTTATATTATTAAAACTTTGAAAACTCTCTGTGTACCGTCTTTCTTTGTAAATATGTTTACATGTTTTAATGTGGGCACATGCGGCTTATATACGGGTGCGGCTTGTGTATGTACAAAATTGGTTTTCCTCTAAAAATGTAGTGGGTGCAGCTTATAATCAGGTGCGCTCTATAGTGCGGAAATGACGGTATTTTTTAACGTTTACAATTTTGCGCTCCCAATTTGTGAAGTCAAGTATGGCAAAAAGCAAACAAACAAACAAAAAACAAAAACAAGAACATAAACAAAGAAAAAAGAATAATCTTCAGCATCACTGACCTGTTCGTCCAAACGTGGAATGAAGAGCTTAACTTTCAGAAGAGTTGAAGTCTCTTGACTCGGTTGACTTTATAACACAAACCTGACAAGGATGATTTTCCTTCAGAGTCACTGAGATGATACGGGCAGCAGATGTTTTACACTTTCTGACCATTTATTTGCATGCGCAGGAAAGGGTGGGGGCCTTGGCGGGGTATAATTAGGATTTATGGAGTGAATCTGCCGAGTTGCAAAGGCGACTGATGAGCCTTCCTCGAAGAAGTGCCTTTGTCTGCTCGGTGAGGGATAACGGAAGGTTCCATGTTGACAATGGCAAGGACAAGACGCTATATGTTTTTAGGGTCGTTCAACAGGTCCTTCATGTGACATGTGAACACATTTTCATCTATATTCCCACGTCGCCTCACACATAGGGTCCTATTTTATTTGACTGGTATCCATGCGCAAGGCCTCAAAACGGGCATACCTTCATTTTCGTGCCAACCCAAGTTTAGTTTACTGTTTCGGCGCTCAGCAAATGGCTGTGAGAGATGTCTTCAAATTCGCGATCCGGGTGCAAGGCTGTGTCTTCAATTGCCCATGTCACATATGTGGACGACGACAATCCGCAAAGGAGCTCTTGCACTTCATCTGTCAAAACACAGTCTG
Organism: Hippocampus mohnikei; assembly: GCA_026261675.1. Lineage (NCBI taxonomy): Eukaryota > Metazoa > Chordata > Actinopteri > Syngnathiformes > Syngnathidae > Hippocampus > Hippocampus mohnikei. The sequence continues at coordinate 20,817,084 of JAKGUB010000556.1, read as the reverse complement.
AGCGTGCCAATCTCACCTCTCTGACCCAGCGAGTGAGTTTCTGCTCCCGCAATGTCGAGCACTGGTGTGCTTCCACCGACCTGATTGTAGTGGGAATGAAGGGAGTAGCTTCGATTGGCCCGGAGTCAGCTCATTCCATCCCACAATGCCGCATAACAGCGCGAAAGTCATGCACGCCCGATTCAACCTGTGCAAAGTCTAGCAAAATGCTAAAAGAAAGAAAACTCTACCCATGCGTGCAATTTGAGTGCACATTGCACTAGACTTGCGCTCTCCATGAAAATAGGGTCCCCTACCGTTGGTCCTCACAAAAGCATTCCTCCAAATTTCAATTGATACCAGATGACTTGTTGGATTCACCTGGCGCTTTAAGAGGGGCGGGGCTGCCATTGACAGGTGACCGTCAATGGCAGCATCACGTTTTGTTTCGTTGGTGAATACACTCGCTTCGTCGTCGGCATGGCCCAATGGTAAGATACGCGTGTGCTCTTCTTTACCAGATATGTAAAGTTAGCTTTTCGATTCGATCATGATCGGTTGCTTTGTTTGTCTGCTTTGCATTGTGTCCGTTGTGCTTATGTTCGCCGCATCGCTGTGCAATCACAGTCAGTTACTGTTCGCAATCGGCAATTTAAACAGTGTGGGCTAAAGTGTTGCTAAAACAGTGGTGTCTTTATTGAGCTCATTTTTGCATAGTCGTCATGTTTGTCCGACTGCAATTTGACGTTTAAACAAAGTAAATTGCGTTGCAGCTGGGATTAATCATGCCAGCGCTCCACTTCCGGGATTGACTACTGGGACTTGTAGTTCTTTTGTTCAATTCGACTTGATATGTTTGTGTTGTATGCTTTCTTTATTTACGTCCAAAATAATGAATAATGATGACGATAATGATATATAATGAAATCATGGTTGATTAAATTATTTATTAAATGTATTGTTAAATAAAGGTATTAATTAATGTCAATTATATACATATTTACATTGTGATGCAGAAAGATAGATATATTCATTTTTTTACTGCATTTATTTGTGATTTAGGTCATTACCTGTTTCTGATACTACTTCTGTTACAAGTACTACTACTACTTCTGCGATCCCTATTCAGGGGGCCATGAAAAACGGATTTAACTGAACATGACTCAAATGGGTGCCTTCTGTCTTCCCAAGCTTCTGGCCTATAGCCTGGTGCTTAGAAGTGGTCATTAGATCCTCCAGAATCTGTTTTCCACAACCTTGGCCAATGTTTGTTGGTTAAAAACCTCAAGTTAAACAGTTAGTGAAGTGACATTTGCTGTACTGCCATCTTTTTTTTTTTGGTCAAAATGTTGGTACTCTGGAAGAGCTTCACAACTGTGGGCACGTAGATCACATTGGAGGTTTCACTGCATAATCATACACATACACACGCATCCGCATCCACTCGCGATGCTCCCCCACTCTGACAGGCAGCCATGTTGGGCTGGCAGCTCAACAACACAAAGCTTTTATCTGTCAGTGGTCAAGCCTGACTGAACCCTGGCTACATTATGGGCACTCTCAAACACGCAGACTTAAAACACACACTCACACCTGTGTGAGTGTGTGTTTTACACACACACACCTCAAAAAGCCATTTCTATTTTTTTCTCTTTAAAACCTGGCTCAAATCTGCTCTTTTCCGGAAATTAGCCATCTGTGCCGTCCATGAGTGACAGAATGTTCATATCAATCCTTCCAGGAGATGATGAGCACCCCGTCTGCACAGGCAACACCCCGCACCCCCCACACACGTTTGGCCACATTTCCAGGAGCAAGTCATCGGTGACTGTATTTGTAGTGTAGTATAACATTAGTGATGTTTTTATTTAAAAACAAAAAATAGTGGTCAGTAAAACAAATCAATACATTTATTGAATGTATTATCAATTTCTACACAAGATATGGAAAATAACCAGAGAACACACCCTTTGAACATTTGTGAGAGACAAAGATGGCCGGTGGTTAATGAATCTTAGTTAATGCTATTAGATTGAAAAATGAGCGTTGTCTGAAGGCACCTTCCTGTTTAGGGTTTTTTCTTCTTTTTTTTTTACCCGAGTTCTTTTTGGCTCTGTTCCTCTATTTTTTACGCCTGAATTTCAACGCGCATCTCATTAGCGGCGATGATGCGCCGTATGTTGATCATCATCATTTGTGAGTGGACTGATGAGCGATGAATGTCAGTCGAAATGGAGGCGACAAGGCTGCATCCCGTCTATCCACAGCAACACACTCACACTAATTACTCTATGCAGTGCCACGGCAAATGGCTGCAGTGGCACCACTAGGAACAGAAGTGGAAATGACAATCATAATGAACCATATCAGGTGCATCAGTTCACTGATCGCAAGCTGTGGCTCTGTTTGATGTGAAAAAAAAATCACCATTTGCAATTTGGGGGAACAAAGTAGAAAAGAGCGGGGCTGATTTACTTTCTGGGACATTACATTGATGCGACAATGACTACACAATACACCTCACATGATGGAATGTGATTGAGTACATAAATGATCGAATTATTTTTTTTAAAATGGAATAGTTTCAGCACGATTTGTTTATAGATGATGATTGCACCTTTTTTTTCCCGTCATTGGTTTTCGCTAACATATGGCTGATTTCTCAGGTCACAGCCATGACTTGGAAGTCACAGGAAGACATGCATCTGGAAAAGTGTTTAAGATTGCACGACTGTCTGCGTCTTATGTGTTGTGTTGTGTTATATTGTTATTTTGACCTCTAGATGGCGCCGGGAGAGTGGCTGCCTTTCCAGCAGCTCCTATATTTTGTTCTTCTCCTTCTTCCTTTCATAACTTTGCTGCTGTGAATTGGGAATTTCTCAATTGCGAGACTAGTCAAGGATTTCTTATCTTATCTCATCATATGCGTTGTCATTCACGAAATAAGCCATTCTCAAATGCAGATGTGTGTTTGTGTTTTACTCAACTCCCAGGGACTTGTCATGTTTTTTGTTCTTGTTTACAGGTACAGTTATGTTAACATGCAGCACCGTACAAGCCATCCATTTTCTCACACAGTGTGTCCTCATTGGGATCCTTTCCCAGATGGCTTCGGAGGCCTATTGCAGGGCACATACAGAACATGAAATCTTGCATTTAATTTTTGATGGACAATATTGAGACTTGAATTACGCCAACATGCGTATGTCTTTGGAATTTGGGAGGAAGCCTAAGTAACCAGAGAAAACCCACACAAGCAAGGTGAGAACATGCAAACTCCAGAGACGAAGGCCCGCAGCCACAATTTGAACCCTTCACCTTCAGAACAGTGAGGCAGGCGTTCTGTCTCTTGCTGACTTTACCATTCATTCATTCATCTTCCGAACCGCTTGATCCACACTAGGGTCGCGGGGAGTGCTGGAGCCCATCCCAGCTGTCTCCGGGCAGTAGGCGGGGGACACCCTGAATCGGTTGCCAGCCAATCGCAGGGCACACAGAGACGAACAACCATCGACGCTCACACTCACACCTAGGGACAATTTGAAGTGTTCAATCAGCCTGCCATGCATGTTTTTGGAATGTGGGAGGAAACCGGAGCACCCGGAGAAAACCCACGAAAGCCCGGGGAGAACATGCAAACTCCACACAGGGAGGCCGGAGCTGGAATCGAACCCGGTACCTCTGCACTGTGAAGCCGACGTGCTAACCACTGGACTACCGGGCCGCCCCGGTTCTATTTACAACAAGCCTATTGCTAAATTAAATTAAATTCTTACGATTTGGTTTGTCTGAACTGAATCCATGACCACAGTTTACCGCGAAGTGTTTCTGTCACAGTCACCTGCCTCATAGATGTCACTCGTTGCCAAATAATATTTGTCTTTGAGAGTGTTGCTGATGTACCCCATGCTAACTTGCAAATTATTGCGGGTCACGGCAGTGGTATTGGCAGGGTCACATTAGCACATGAGGCTTTGTCCTCTCACCATTTTGGTTATTTGTGCTGACACTGTGATTCCTCTCAATTCAGCTTTGGCTTTGACACAAGCAAGCAGTCAGTCACCTGAAAAAGCCACAACACGCTTTAACGTGAACCTCTGTTAAGGGGCATTTGATTGTTTTTACACAAAATGGGTTCATTTTATAGTTCATATTTACCGGTAATTTATTTCACATTCAATGATTTCTTCTTTTTGGGAGACAAAATGAAACATTTCTATTTACTGGATTTATTCTGAAGGTACACATATTTCTCTCTATTGTTTGCTTCTGGCTGATCGAAAGAAAAATACTGTATCCTCTTCAGATCCCATTACCTTGTTGCTTTCACGTACGCGCTTGCTTCCCAATGTTGGCAGGCCTTCCAAGCGTTGTTCAGCCTAACCTGCAGTCTGCAACTTTTGTGAGAAAGCGTCTTGGAAAGAAACAGTGTGCACCTCTGCTCCAGTTTGGAGAGATTTATGAGTGGACCAAACCAAAGAGTGTGAGATTGTATACTCAGTTGGAGTTTGGGAGGAGAGATTTACGATGCTCTGTTGCGACCATAATTCAAAGTTCATGCTCACATATATCACATTTTGAATCACATAGATTATGAGAAAGAAGAGATTTATCATCGGCACAGGTAGCACATGTGCCGGGTCGAGAAGGCAGAGAAAAGCGAAAAACAGCACAACGTTGCTTCCCTCACGTTTTGATCCTTCTCCCTTTAAGTTAACTCAGTCTTTGGAATGAAAATCGTGATTGTACATTTTGAAAATAACAGGGGTTTTTTCTCATAAGAAATGGAGCAACTTCTTTTTCGGTTTCAAAACAATGCCATGTGTGTCAAAACGAACCAAATGTTTAAATATTACGATCAATGTAAGAAAAATATATATATATATATATATATATATATATATATATATATATATCGTAATTTCCGCACTATAGAGCGCACCTGATTATAAGCCACACCCACTACATTTTTAGAGGAAAACCAATTTTGTACATACACAAGCCGCACCTGTATATAAGCCGCACGTGCCCACATTAAAACATGTAAACATATTTACAAAGAAAGACGGTACACAGAGAGAGTTTTCAAAGTTTAATAATATAACTTAACAATAATAATAATATAACTTTCTTCCCAAACGGTGCCTGACGCGGCAGTAAAACGGTAGCAACATGGTAACAACACGCTAGCAACAGAATAGCAATGCGTCATATGCCTTTCTTTTTGCATTTTCCATGATGAGGGTATGTTCACGCTAATTTAATTTATGCACAAGACAAGAAGTTGCAGTCTTCCTCGATGCATATATTCCACGGTCTTAATCTTACCTTTTCTACTCGGCGCCCCTGGCGTCGTTAGAAAAATTACATAAATTGGCGCATCACTGAATAAGCCGCAGGGTTGAAAGTTTGGGAAAAAGTAGCGGCTTATAGTCCGAATTTACGTGTGTGTGTGTGTGTGTGTGTGTGTGTGTGTGTATATATATATATATATATATATATATATATATATATATATATATATATATATATATATATATATATATATATATATATATATATATATATATATATATCTCCAATGATTTACTCTTTGCGGTGTGTTAAATGTTTCATGCACCACAGAGGCCGCTCTGCTGAAACTGAACACACAAACCATCTATTTCTGTTCCTGTTTGTTAAATATTAACCACACATTCCCACTGTCTAGGCCACTGTGTAGAGTTGCATGGCTGCGTGTCTCTGTGTGTCTTGCCAATAGAACAAGCTCTTTCTTGTGGGTTTTGATTTGTGTCTCTGTGCGATGTGCCTTACTGTGTCCTTTTCCACATCCTTTCAAGGATATCAACGATATTAACAGCTACTTAGCCACTAAATCCCATCATCTAGCTACGGCACAGTCAACACTTCATTTTCCAAGATGTTGGACATCGCTGAGAATCCCGTGAAGGAACTTGTGATAGCGTCTCTTTTCCTATTTTTATCCACTTAAAGGTCATTTAAGTCATCAATGTAAATGACCAGTGAAAAAAATATTTCAATAAGTGTTAGTTGGCTATTCTACACAAAACATGAGGTTCAATCCTTTTTTACGCCTTCTTCCTTCATTCAAAATTATGATTTTTTTTTTCCTGTGAGGTATTTCCCTTTGTTTTTTTGCTTCAAATATGACAGCCATTTGATTATTTTATGTCTTTTTTATGATTTTGTTTACAAAATAATATCGAAAAGAGATTTTAAAAAAACAATCACAATGACCTCCTGACATCAGCTGCTATACTTTTTAAATGTGATTATTTGAATATGATTTTAGAAATATTGATTTGATGATGACAGATTGGGTATAAATTGGAGAGCACTTACCGACTGTGTGGCCAATGTGGCACCTTTAGAAGCTTGTATATAATACTGTACGTGTACATATAACATTTCACGTGACTTATACTCATGTTGAATACCAACACAAAGGTACACCGATTCCAATCAATTTTACAGTGCCAGACGTATTGTTTTCACTCTTTGAAATTTTGAGGAATGTTTGATTTTTTTTTTTGCAGTTTAGTGGTACTTTCAATAGGTAGGGACTTGATAGGAAATCTTGACAGATTTTAGCTGTGTTTTGCCACTTGCTCCATTCAAATATTAATTAGTTTCAGTTTTTTGGGCAGTTACATAACATGAAAGAGCCCAAGCAGCAACACATAAGGCACTTAAGCCGTGAAATGTTTTCCTTCTACTTGTCTCAGGTAAAAGGAAACAACAATAATTCCCATTTTGATGATGCAACATTACTTTCGCCTGAACCTCCTCCTGGCCTACGCGCGACAATTAATGAGTATGTTTTGTTTTCTGCAGGCTCAGTTCTTGTAAAAGTCAGCGTGATGAAGCTCTTGTTTTTTATCTTGACCTTGCTGGAGCCTCCATCACCCTTCCAAATTAATATTCAGAGGCCTTTAATTAAAAAGCCGCTACCCCGTCTTTCTCTAGAGCAGGATAAACAAAGCTAGGCCTGTGTTTGTTCCCTTCTGGCCCATCCTATGCTCTCGTTTAATGATTTCTCTTCAACCTCAGAAAAAAAAAAGGCGAGATGGCACGAAGCAACACAATGTGACATGAAAAGATGAAGACAAGATATGGCTCGGGGTGAGTGAGAGAGGTGTTGGCAAAGGGGGTGTACTGTATCTCCGAGTTGTAGTTAATTACCAAAAGCATTAATGTTTTATTAACCCCTTATCAGCAATTACTCAAGGGTCTTTGATGTAAAGTTGGGCTTACAAAACCACCAGGAAGAAAAAGCCCTCATCCATATTAGCCCATTAGGCAGGGTGGTATATGGACCAGCCTCGCTAACTGCAGAGTGCAGGACAGCCTCCGCAGGCATTAAAGCATTTGTTTTGACAGCACTGTTTGTTTTCTACTCCCAGAAGCCATTGCAGTGCACCTCCAGCTCCCACCAGTCTCCCACCACAAGAGCCAGTTTGCATTTCAAATATGATGGAGCTGTTGCATTGTGCACAAATTTCGCAATGTTTCCCCGCCTTCCGATTATTAACGAGCATGTTACACCTGACTGGCAAACAAGATTTTTAATAAAGTCTTGAATTATGCATGCTGTCTTTTCGCTACGACTTGACATTCGTTGGTTTATGTGCAGTATTCTAGAGGAACAAGGCCACAGCTACTGTATTCTGTATGTTTGAGGACAATGAAATAATAGCATCCATCCATTTTCACCACCACTCATCCCGAACAGGGTCGTGGGGAGTTGCTGGAACCTATCCCAGCTGACTTTGGGCGGAAGGCAGACGACACCTTGAACTGGTCGCCAGTCAGTCGCAGGGCACATATAGAGACAAACCCACATTCACACTGTCAGTGAGTGGGAACGGATGTGGGAGGAAACCGGAGTACCCGGAGAAAACCCACACAGGCCCAGGGAGAACATGCAAACTCCACACAGGGAGGCCGGAGCTGGAATCGAACCCGGTACCTCTGCACTGTGAAGCCGACGTGCTAACCACTGGACTACCGGGCCGCCCTAGCGTAATAATAATTAATTATTATTATTGGGGTGAGAAAATCTTCAAAAGCTATTCTTTCTTATATTCAGTTCACATTTCCATGAAAGAAAAATGTTCTCTCGCTTATCCGGAGTTGCGGGGACCCCAGACTTCCCTCTCCACAGCCACATCTTCCAACTTTTCTGGAGTGATCCCGAGGCGTTCCCAGGCCAGCTGGGAGGCATGGTGTCTCCCGCATGTGTGGAGCCAAGTCCAACTATATCTGGTTGGAAATTCTCTGCCTCGCACACCACCTCAGCCTCCTTCCCTGCAAGGGAGGTGACATTCCACATCCTTAAAGCTAGCTAGCTCCTGTAGCCGAGGATCGGACCGCCAAGTTCCCCACCTTTGGCCGCCGCCCAGCTCACTTTGCACCCAACCCCTTTGGCCCCTCCCATAGGTGGGGGGGACCCACGTTGCTTCTTCAGGCTAAGTCTGGCTCCAGAAGGGGGCCCCGGTGACCCACGTCCGGGCAAGGGAAACCAAGGGCCGTATATTTTATACATCATAAGGGGTCTTTTAAGCCGTGCTTTGTCTGGTCTCTCACCTCGGACCTGTTTGCCATTGGTGACCTTGGCAGGGGCATGAAGCCCCAGGCAACTAAGCTCCTCGGATCATTGGGACACACAAACCCCTCCACTACGGTAAGGTCACGGAGGGGCATTTCAGAAAATTCACACGCCCCCCCCCCCTTCTTGCCCCTCAGTCTAACTATCAAAGTGTGATACAGTTTCTCATTGTTTTATGCCCTGATGTTATACATTATATTCAGCACATATACATATTTTATTATGCACTATTTGTTTGGATCCAATACACAAAGGAAGAGATGATAATGCACAAAACAATACGTTACTGCATTTATTTTTGTAGTCTGGCATACCCATACAAACAAATCCTCAACTAATGAATTTGATTTAGTCAAAACAATGACACCTTTTCACCCCTTCAGTCAATATTACAACCTCCTATTGAACAGTCTCACCCCAACTTAAAGTAATGTAAATGTTCATGTTTTAGAATTAGAACATTACCGCGTTATCTAACATGACAATGTCTGGCAAGAGGTCAGGTCACTTTGAGGGATAGAGTGAGAGATATTGGTCACATGGAATATTTACAGATTGTTGGGTCGTCTGTGTACAAAAGAGGCTTCTGTCATGGGTTGTCTGCAGGGTTATCCAGAGGTCATGGGGGAAAAAGAGGTCAGATGGACTATGATGGGGTGAGCTTGAGGTCAATCACCCCCCCCCCCCAAAAAAAAGAAAAGAAACTGATGTCTGCAAGCGTATGTGTGTGTGTAGGCATAAGTGTCATGATATTTGGGGTGAGTCAGGTCAGTTTTGCAACATACACTGACCTTGCCTGTTCTTGTTCATTCAGGGTCATGTGATACTCACTTTGTTTGCTTTGAGTACAATCAACATTATTGCTTGTTTATCAGCTATTACCGGTAGTCGATACTTCAAAATCATTAAACGTGATGAATCAATCTTAACATATTCTTTATCAGGCACACGCACACACACACACACACACACACACACACACACACACACACACACACACACACACACACACACACACACACACACACACACATTAACGCCACGTTTTGTGCAGCTGTGTTCTCTTTGCCATGAAATATATTACCTTGGTGCGATTGTTAATGATATTTTTTTGTTATTGTGTTAGCCCGTGTTGATTAAATTAGGAAATTCTTTAAGTCTGCAGAAAAGAGGCAAATAAGGGGAATGTTGTTTTACTAATAAAGAGGAAAAGCGGCAAACGTTGTGCTGGTTAATGAGAAGTACAGCAGAGTGCTTCAGGACTGCAATTTCAATAACACAGCACATGCTCCCTCCCACCATTCCAACATCGCAAAGAGGACAATAATACCACAGCCTCCTCCATCTGCTTGCCCCTTGCTTGTTTTCCTAGCTGGCTAGGCAGATTCTCTCAGCTGTCTAAGAGAAGCATGTTCAATAGCCTTTAGGGTTTTTTTGTTTTATTGTGGCCTCTTTTATTTTTTTTCAATACTGAGTATCAACGCTTGTTCGCGATCGAATGAAAGATCATTTGAGCTGGATTCTATTGTAAAATGATTTTGTTTTATTGTTAAACAGCTTGCGTCTCCAATGGCATTCAATTAAATCATGTCATCAATTCAATGCGATGTTTGATGAATTTTAGTCACGTGGCATGTAAGTTTCCACATTGTCGTACACAATGTGGGTTGGTGTCAATTTCCGATCAGGCATTTGACAATCAATGGACAGACAATTTGTGATCCGCTGACGACTAGCCGTCGAGTCCAAAGTCATCTGGGATAGGCTTTTTCATGAGGACAAGCAGTACATAAAATGGAATATTGCACAATTAATTAGGCACCCCTGTAAAATTTCGGTTGGTATTCTTCATAAAAATTTATTTTTTGTTTTGATCAGAACTGTCAGTTATATAATTTCACAAATATTATTATAGTGGCTGCCATTTTTAGTGGTATGGTCATAGTATGAGCTAAATCACAATACATCTTCAAATTCTCTGGATGCCACTGGATTTTTACCACCTACTGTATATCCAGTGTCATGTTTCTGAGTGTATCTTGTGGTCAGTATATCCATTGTGTATTTTCAAAAGCTTGTATGAATGCATCTGTTGCTCAGGCCTTGTGTGGCCTTCACAAAATATTGCATGGTCCAACTACATTCCCTCCTTTACGACGAGTGTTTTGGCATTTCAATGTGTGGGTCAATACCATCTTTGACATGTCTGTTCAACCATGCAATTCAGGAAACAGACAGCAATCATAACAACATCCATTGCGGCAAAACAAAGAAACCTCTGAATTTAAATTTGTATGGAATCCACGTATGAATTTTCCAAACGCTTACCTTCTAGAATGCTCATCCGATATTACTGTCCCGAGTGAGACGAAATCCATCCCTGATGACTTTGAGCCAGACCCTGGACTGGTCATCAGCCAATTGCAGGTCACACGTTGACAAAAACGCAATCATGCTGGCTGCATATAAATGGAGCCTTAAACTTGGATTAGAATGAAACCGAATGACCGAGTGAAAATTCTCCATACAAACACTTCATTTGGAATAAACGGGCAGGAACCAAATGACATTTCATTCATATTTGCAGGGGTTGTTTATTCCTTTTGCCAGCCCCAACAGATGTTCTGTACACGCTTCAATTAGAATGGCCAGTTCTGCATCCGGTCTGAGCGTGCTCTGTCTTGACCGACTGTAAATGCGGAGTGACGTCGTCCTTTACGCACATTAAAACGGCAGCTTCCAACCAGAGATGGTCTGCGACAGGAGAAGACATTTTAAAACACTCAAAAATTGTTTTTATCATACCTTGGCTTCTATAATAGGGTAAAAACAGTTGCAGTTACTGTGCTAAACAGACTGACTTCCATCTTGATGAATCACATGATGTTTGATTATGCCACGTGGCAGCAAAATGGCTTTTCTGATTAAATGGAGTGGCACATGTAAACCGCCGCATTGGAACAGATCATGTCAGACGTCAACAGTTGACCAGAGATCTTCGATCAAGAATGATAAAATAGTGTCACTGCACACGCGGCTTGTGACATTCACACCGACGAACATTTGAAGTCAATGAACCTCACATGCATATTTTTGGGACGTGTGACGAAATAGAGAAAAAAAACACTCTCACTATGAGAGAATAGGAAAAAAAAAATAACACAAATGGATGGCCGGATCCGAGATTTGAACCGGAAACATCAGAACAGCTTGGCTGACATGTTAACCATTACTTTTTTGGGGGGAGTCAAGCTTGGAAATGGGAAAACAGATGCTGTCACTGACAATCATCTATATTGCTTCATGGCTGAACTGTGCTAACAGTCAGTCATGGTTGTGACGCAGGTAAAACCCGTCTCAACTATTCAATAGTAAGTTCTCACTTGCAACTTGTAACGGGATGTACAGTATTTCTGGCGCATGCAGAAATGCAGATTTTCATGCAGGTGCAAGGCTTTTAGTGCACCTGTTTGACGATTTGACAGACTGCTCGGTGCCAGCGTCGCTAGTTTGTGTCTTTCAAGATACAACGGCAATTTATTGGCAGAACATCAGCGTAAAGTTATGCCTGCTCGGACCATGTCTAAATCCTAGTGCAGCTGGTGTAATACGATTTTGGTCAATTGAATTGCCGCACAGGAAGATAAACTCTGAGCATCTTCGGACATATTCGTGGATGTCATCATTAGCGTCAAATCTTCTGAATCACTGTTAAGATCAACTCACTGAGCACATTATTATTACCGTAAATTCCGGACTATAAGCCGCCAATTTGTGTAATTTTTCTAACGGCCGCCAGGGGCGCTCGAGTAGAAACGGTAAGATTAAGACCGGTGGAATATATGCGTCGAGGAAGACTGCAACTTCTTGTCTTGTGCATAAATGAAATTAGCGTGAACATACCCTCATCATGGAAAAGGCAAAAAGAAAGGCATATGACGCAGCTTTCAAACTAAAAGCAATCCAGCTCTCCGATAAAGAAGGAAACAGAGCTGCTGCACGTAAACTTGGCATGAACGACGGCTCACCGTGATTTTTACAAGTACCGGTATGTTCTTTTACCAGACCTGTTATACTGTGTTGCTATTCTGTTGCTAGCGTGTTGTTACCATGTTGCTAACGTTTTACTGCCGCGTCACAGGCACCGTTTGGGAAGAAAGTTATATTATTATTATTATTGTTAAGTCATATTATTAAAACTTTGAAAACTCTCTCTGTGTACCGTCTTTCTTTGTAAATATGTTGACATGTTTTAATGTGGGCACATGCGGCTTATATACAGGTGCGGCTTGTGTATGTAGAAAATTGGTTTTCCTCTAAAAATGTAGTGGGTGCGGCTTATAATCAGGTGCGCTCTATGGTGCGTAAATTACGGTACTTATTATTTTTGTTGCTCTTATTGTTGTCGTTGTAGTTTATACAACTGCAGCTATTCTGACACAAACAATTGGGGGTGGTGGTAGCTACATGATGTCTGTGGACATGTGTAAGTCACCAGAGGTTACCTGCATATGTTGTCTGTTGTCACACTGGCCAAGAGCAGTGACAATGCTCCGGTCATGCATGGCTCACTACGTCCTGTCCTGAGAAAGCAGCTTTGATAGGCGGTGAATGAAGTCGGGACTGTGTCTACGCCCACAATGGCACAAACCACCTTTTTGTTTATTAAATACACCGGTTTGTGTGCCTCTGTGAAATTACCAACATCTTGTCTTCACGCGCCTCCGCACAAGTTTGTGCTACACAAAATTAGAGGCTTTAGTAATTGCAGCAGAATTTTTGTTCTTCAGGTTCATATATTCTTGTTTTGATGGGAGTTTATCACTTTTAACAGTCATGTAACACATTTGGAAATGCATGGAAGTCACTGATGGTGCAACAGTTTATACTTGCCTGACTTCTGTGCATTCTTCTTTGTCTCAGCTTCAAATCAGAAACTGTGTGAATGTCTGCGAGGTTGTCTGTCTTAGTATGTGTCTTGAGATTGACTGCCGACCATTCCAGGGTGGCATCTGCATTTTCCCCAAAGTCAACTGGGATAGGTTCGAGCTTTCTCACTCTGAAACAGATAAGCTGTATAGGAAATGGATGGACGGAAATGCATTAACACACTGCTCCCGTTCCCTATGGTTGCGTCAGTATTTATTACACGTGCAACATTGTCATCTGAACAAGCGGAATTTCTAAACACATTGTAAGGACATGGCTATTTCATTTGGATATAAGGCTATCCAAACGTACACAGATATGTTCACAACTCGCTTTCACAATTATTTCTAAGCATTTTGGTCCTTTGTTCTTTCGTTCACATGTAAACGTTTTTCTCTTTCAAAGTCTTGCGTTTGGAAAACACCAAGGTGAAGTGTCTGTTTTTTGTTTTTTTTTGTCTTGTGACATGACAATTATCTAAACTTTATTTAATAGTAGAAATTCACTTTGATTTCATTTTAGGTAATGACGAACTCCAGAGACTTTTAACATGGACAGCCAATTAAAACTATATTCATGTTACTTCCACATAGATTAGGACTGGTTCAAATACGATATACACTTAAAATGTATATCCAAATCATCACTAAACCGAGGAATGGAGGCATGGGAATTAAGTATTTTAATTGTACTTTCTCACCTCATTCCACAGCAACATTATCAGAAAACCACATACGTGTCATTCAAAAGTCTCCTGTATGACCCCCTGCCCCTGCGGTGACCCAGCAGCCTCAGATTGATAAGCAATGTATCTGCAGAGGTCACAGGGGTGCCATACTCTTCAAAGGGTCAGAAAGATGCCGCCGGCCACGCACACCATCAGATGATTGTTCCTTGAAGGCTTGTCCTGCTGCCTGAGTTTTTCGTGTCCGAGCTCCCCAGTGATAGATGACTAAAGAGAAGTTCAAACAAAACACCTGCTTCTGCCTTTGTAACACCAACATGAAAGAAAATATATTTTAGTGATGAAGTCACCATTTCTCTACCCCTTGTACGTGCTGGCAGGCTTTTACTATTCAATGTTGCCATAAACCGTAATTAACATAGGTCTGTCGCTAAACTAATCCGATTAGAATCGATTAACCTATCGGACATTAAATTGATTACTCGAGTAATTGCATGTGCATTACTTTTAGATAGTATTCACGTGACGTCATAAAACGTCACCAATCGATGACGATGGCCATAATTTAGGGCAAGCAAACACTTCCGGGCCGCGGTGAGCAAAAGCGAACGCTGAGGAGATCGTGTGTTTGTAGAGAGCTATTTTCATTCATCTATTGATTTATTCCTTCGTTTCCCCAACCGCTTCATAATGGTAAACACATGCACTGTTCACGGATGCAATAACAGGGCGAACAAGGACGTGAAAAGAAGATTCTTGGGAACAGCCGTCATCAGACATACAATTGTGGCTGAACAAAGGGACAGAGTGGGAGGAGAATAAACACATTAATCGCAAGGATAGATTGAAAAGCTTTCCAACCGATGAAATACACTAAGGTGTTTTGTTGAAGGTAAGTATTATTAAAAGACCGTTTAAATGCAGTTTACCAAAATGTATTTTATGAGTCTGTTCATTGTTATGACGTAATCGGCTTAACATCACTCACTGTTATACAGGGTAAAGGTCATTTGTGTTTTCACTAAGCGTTACATCCATACATAAAGATGATATTTAGGAACGGCTATTAATTGTATGAGCATTTGTTCATTTGTGTATCACGAACTATAGATCTGGTTTGAAAGATTTTTTTTCCCAAAGAACACATACAGTACACGTTTCGTTGATTGCTGTGCAATTGGTCAACCTGCAACCTTTGTTACCTAATCTCATAGATTTGCTGATGTTTGTATGTTTTCTGGTTATTTTGAATAAACGTGTACTGTATTGTAAATTGTCCCAGCTAACTTTGGGAAGTAGGCACAAACCTATACAAACAACCATTCGCGCTCACAATCACACCTTGGGGCAATTTAGAGTGTTCAATCAACGCACTGTTGATATTTTTTTTTAAATGGGGGTTGAAAACCGGATTACCCAGAGGAAACCCACACAGGCACAGGGGAAACATAAAACCTCCACGCAAGGAGGCCGGGGCCTGAAATTGAACCCTTTTCTATGTCGACCAGTTTTTGTGTTCGACCGTCAAGTTGGTTAACTTTTTTTTCTTTACCCGGCCATAAATTTATATTAATTAGATGTCACACATAGTGACAATATTAGAGAATATGTGTTGCTTCCCGGGTTTTTCAGGCTGAGAAATCTGCGAGGTCTACAACTTGAACTTTTGACTGGGCAGAGCCTTATGGGTAATGATGATACTGATGGCCTGACAGCCATCTTGCCCAGTGGCCATCTGGAGCAGCTGTCATGGTGGCTGATTGAGAAGGAGAACAACCACCGGCCAAACATTGATTTTTGCCAGGAGCCCTCCCCTCCTCTTAGTCTCCATCCAGTTGCATCATTTTACATTGTGCTCACCCTGAACCTTGACCTCAATGAGATGTATCTAGGGGTCATTCCCAATGTGCTTTCTTGCCTATTAACTGAACTGGCTCACCAAAAAAACACCAATGTTCCCTCTATGCACAAATCCATTTGGGAAATAACAAATCAAAAAAAGGATAACTGGCTGCCTGCTTGACCTGTCCCCAACATTTGAATCCTGCTCTATCTAAGCTGATTTGTTTAAGAAAACGTATTGAGCTCAAGTGAGTAACCAAGCCTCAGCCCAGAGGAACTGAAGTTTAAAGTGAACACCCATTTATATATTTTCTGTACCACTTATCCTCACTGCATGGGGTCACGGGTATGATGGAGGCTACTCAAGTGATTTGAGGTGAAAGGCAGAGTACACCCTGAACTGGTCACCAGCCAATCAAAGGGTGACTATTCACAGTCCGATTCACACTGACGGACAATTTAGAGTCTCCAAGCCTTCAACTAACCTACATTGCATATTTTGGGGATATTGGAGGAAAACAGGAATCACCGAAGAAAGACACGGGAAAAACAAGTAAATTCCACTCAGGAAGGCTGTACCCCTACATTTGAATCATGATCTCATAACTATGAGAGGGATGTTTTAACCAGTCGGTCACCGTGCCGTGAATTTATAGATGGATGTATGGATAGAGGCGGCCTGGTGGTCCAGTGGTTAGCACGTCGACTTCACAGTGCAGAGGTACCGGGTTCAGTTCCAGCTCCGGCCTCCCTGTGTGGAGTTTGCATGTTCTCCCAGGCCTGAGTGGGTTTTCTCTGGGTACTCCGGTTTCCACCCACATTTCAAAAACATGCATGGCAGGCTGATTGAACACTATAAATAACTGTGTCCGCGCCGCTATTTACTCTCATTGGATCCAAAACGGTGACATGTAAATGACTTTATTGGCATGAGATTTACTGGAATCGCTAGCGATTTTCTATTTCATGCATTTACATTTACGTCCTGTAGATTGTGGCATCCAAACAAAGGGGAAAGGTAACGAGCGTGGAAGACAGAGTGGAATGCATCCGATTAGCTGCTCAGAATGAATTGCTTGTGGCTCGACGGAGAGTCGAGTAAACGAACATTTCCTGGAATGCTTTACCTGTTGTCGTGGTAAAAACCTTCCGCTAACTGGACCGCTAATGAGAGAGAAGGCAGGGCAAAGCTGAATGGATTAACCTGCAAAAAAATGGCTCCTCAAAATTTGAAAATTGCTCCTCGTATGAAGTCGTGGATTAGCAAAACCGTTCTGCAAAGAAAAAAGAGGTTATGAAGATTGCCCATCAATCCTGAATGACAGTCCACAAGTCGTGTACACAGACATACAGAAGCATGGCTCTGACCTATAAGTGAAAACTCTTGTCTTCCTATCAGAATTGTTTCGCATGTAAGCAGAATGATAGTAATCTGCTGCTGCAAGCAGAGCAGGTTGTAACCATGTACACCCACTCAAACCTACACTACTCCCCCGAAACACATCTTCGCTCCGCAAACCAATGCTGCCGTATCGCGATCCAGATAATCCGACAGGCTTGGAGAATGATTGATAGCTATTGTAGTGTTGGAAAGCTTTTGTCACCTGACAAAGAGCTCTGGCTTTGGCCCTCATCCCTCTGCATCATCCTCTTCCTCATCGTCTCTCTTAGGGCTATGAAGGAGCTTCAGCCGCCACATCCTGATGAGTGATGGGGGTCATGGTGATGGGTGGAAAAGAAACGATTTCTTCTGGCAGTACATATCGGCTAACTCCATGATAAGCATGCAAGTGTGTTTGTGGCGGGCGGGGGGTGTTGAATTTGCTTGCTGATCCTCGTTCTTCTCTGTAAAAAGAAGCAAACCATTAAATCGCAATTTGAAACGACCAGCTGTCTTTATTAACACATTGAAAAAGGTATTGGCATTATGGGGGCGGATTTAACCAGCTACCAGCACATTTTTGCTGCTGTGACACTTATTTTTGCTCATTTTGCTTGTTTGTTGTCATGATAATGAAGTCACCCTGTTGGTGTCACCAGGAGAAATCTAGCATTTTGGCCTTGTTCCACCACTAATGTATGCAAAAGCTACTTTCCTTTCGCATCACTCCAGCAACCAGCCGCTTGCCATCAAAATGGCTCCTAATTAGGTGATCTGCAAACAGAAAGCCAAGAATGGAGACAATAATATATGGAATTCAGTATCAATGCTGTGGAATTCAAAGTGAAGCTATGAAATATGCTCTTCATTGTTTCTATGATTAGCAAATGATTTAAAAAAAGGTTTGTTTTTTTGGGGGCGGGCGGGGTGACAGAAAGGATTTCAAGGTAATGAGTGGGAGTGACTGAACACTTCTGACAAGCTTGAAGCATTGCAAATGTGTGGACAAAGAAAACTGGCAAAGTGAATGCTTTATATTTGTGTCTTCTTTTTCAGGGCAAAGACACATTTTGCGTCCTATTATTCTTTTTCTCTCCTTTCTTGTATGCATGCCATTTATCTCAATGGCCTCTCAGTGCACTGTGGGAATAGCAGCAGTACTTGCGCCATGTGCGAGACAAAGAGAAAGGTCTGTTTCAACACCATCAATCCCACACAGTGATGAGTGAGAGATACTCACCATCTGTGGATGTGTTTCTCAACACTTAGTCAAAAACTAAAAGTGTATGCAATAAAAGTTAAAGTGTGAAAGCCTCAGTGTGGCATTTGTCAGGGTGTTTTGTAGATGACACCCACTATATTCTGTATCACCACTTTTTTTTTTTACTTGCCATTAGTAGGCAGGCAAAAGTGCAGCACTGTGTTAACCACTAATGTGTGGTAAATAGAAACACTTTCTTGGTCCTTGCATCTGTGTTACTTGGACTCCATGGTTTTGCGCGTTTCGCCCTGGTTCTCCTCTCACATGCCCTTCTCCTGGCTCAGCGCTGCAGCCATTAGTTTTACAAATCCAGCCTTTGATCTCTGATTTGGGCCGGTGCCTAGGAAAGGAAGTGTATTGGCTGGATGTATGAGTGAGTCCATGTGCACGCTTATGCATGTGTGTGTGTCGAGCTTTCTATGTCGGCCATTTGAGGGTTAGCTGGCACTGCAGAGGAGGAGGGTTCACGACCGGTCCGAATCGCTGAGGTATTACGGCGGGAGTCGATTTCCAGGGAAGAGACAGTGATGATAATACAAGTTCATTTGCATCTCCACTCAGCCTATAAGCGGTCTAATGGTTTAAATATAACTCACTTAGCGCTTATTGCAAATACCAACTTTCCATGCCCCATTTTCACCCTACATCACCCTGTCGGGACACTTGTCCTGGCTTCTCTGTGTCTTATTAGTTCCGATAAATATCTTCTATATGTTCTTTGGAGTTATATTAGTGCCAAAATTAAATCAGTCATGTCATCTTGAAACCTATTTGCAAAGAAGAAACATGCCTTTGTGTTGGAGCAAGAGCAAACATTTTAACATGTTTAATATATATATTTTTTATTTTGAATTTACTAAGATATGCAGGTAAATTGAAGTTTTCCGTTTCCAAGCTTCTTGCAAGATTTGAATGCAACCTCACTTCACCCCCCCCCCGCATCCGGACAAAAGCCACTCTGGCCATGAATGTGCATGAGACATGCACTATATGCAACATTACTGTATGAAAGCCGATGTTAGCAACGGCTGCTACTTTGGTTACAAACTCTATGGGCTCCAGTTTCCTAGATGGTGCATTGGGAAATGGTGGCATATCTTGAATTTCATGCAGGTGCAAGGCTAGCTTCGCTTGTCTGCCAATTTCACACAACTTTGTGCCATCATGCGCATTCCGGGATAGTGAGGGGAAAGATACACATTGGTCGGACTTGGCACGTGTGGGGCATCTGTACGATACGCGGTTTGGTTAGATAAATTGGGTCTGCGGACATATTTAAGTCACCAATGGTTATCACCAGCTCATTTAATGAGAGTATCCACTTATGTTGTCTGATGCCATTCCAACCAAGTGCAGTGGCAATGCTGCCATCAGGCATGGACCACTGCATCCTCCTCTGCCTAGAGAAGACTCCAATGCGAGATTTGAGTTTTGTTTACAAGTGAATGGATTAGGCTCTGTTCACACCCACAACAGAGCAAAGTGCAACGGCCTTTTTCAAATGCGCCTGTTCGCGCGCATCTGCAAACTGACCAACACCTGGTTTCACATGCCTAGGCACAGATTTACGTTGTACGATGGGCAGGTTACGAAATTATGTTGTACTTTTTGGAATGTACAATCGAGTAAAAATATAAGACAAGTGATACGCTTTCCTGACAACCTGTGACGTTGGCAGTGTCACCAGAGATATACAGTAGGTTTTACCTTGATTTTTTCTTTTCCAGAGTTGTCCAATTCTTTCAGTCTTTTTTGTTTGTTTGTTTGTTGACCACATGTAAATAATCCATCCAAGAAAACTAGAAGCGTGAGGATGCTGTACTGTATGCGGCACACAAGTGTGGTTGTGGCTGTAGGGCAATTGATTGACACATGTTTCGGTCATGCCTGCTTCCGCAACAATCTCCGATAGGCTATTTTTGTCGTGGCATGACAAGTTTTAAAATAATAATTAAAATTTTGCTTTCAGGCAGAAAATTGGACCAGAGAGCGATGATTCTTCAAAAGATCATTTTAATCATATTTGACGGTCAGGTCGCACAGATCGTTTTCACATATATGACAAGCATGTTCTTTTTTTGAACCCTGCAAACTGCGCCTTTTCTGGAAGGGCTTAGTGGGGGTGAGGTCAGAACTCTCTCGTTCTTCCTCACCAAATCAATCGAACGATTACTTATACAGGTGCATGTCAAAGATACAAGCGTTGCATGTGTTTTCAGCGTGTGCGTGTCCTTCCATATGTTCACTTGTCCATCAGGCTGGCCTTCAATCTGCAGTTCATCCACTCTACTGAGAGGTAATAAATGGTTTCCCCCCTTTGTGGAAACGTCACCTGTTTCTGCTTCAGCCTTTCTCCACTGCATTAAGTGGGGGTTTAGAGAGGCGGCTTCCTATTGAACAAAACCATTTGTCTTCCAGTTTGGT
This sequence comes from Hippocampus mohnikei, assembly GCA_026261675.1. Classification (NCBI taxonomy): domain Eukaryota; kingdom Metazoa; phylum Chordata; class Actinopteri; order Syngnathiformes; family Syngnathidae; genus Hippocampus; species Hippocampus mohnikei. Next base: position 20,795,954 of record JAKGUB010000556.1, on the reverse strand, counting down.
TCACCAGCACTCTTTATTCCCTACAGATTTAAGGATGGAGGGCTCGGGGGTTGCGATGTAGGGGGGCAATACCATTAAGGGCTTCAGCCCTCCCAATTTCTCTCACACCTAACACTGGGAAGGCAAACAGCCCTTAGCGGTCTCTTCCTAAAGAGCATTTTTGAAGACATTATGCCTGGTGGATAAGTGGAGTGCTAACACATGCACTACGACTGTCCCATTTTTTTGCCTCTTTTGCATTAACGGACCTGCTAGATTTCAAATGGGACTTTCACGTAAGAGCAGTTTTGTTGGCGACCTAAGAATAGAAATGTATAAATGAAATGGGAGGCAGGTCTGATACACAGGGGATACGGGAGACGGAACAGCGGGCCGCAGACACATTTGTTCCTGATAGTGAATCTATTACTGAACCTTTTATTGAAATAGAGCCGGCGTGCTTGAAATCCTTTTAATATCATAACCTATAAAATGGCAATATTTTATAATTATTCCATGGCAGCGTATTTGGTCAAATCTTTAAACTGCCAATTACTGTGTCATATGTAGCTGCATTAGTGTCTCATTACTTTAGTGATAGGGAGAAGATTCCTTAATGCCTCTTGACAGGCCATGATGTAATTACACAGTGTTTGTTGCGAGTCAACATGATAATTTGTGTTTCCAAGGGATCTGTCATCCGCCCGGGACGCCGGGCCCATAAATGATTCTACCCCTCATAAATGTCCTGATTGAAAAACAAGCTGTTACCCAATCCAACTCCACTATCTTGTCATCGCACAAACTAACGGGGAAGAATAAAAAAAAAGAAGGAATGCAAATTGCTGGTAAAAATGTATCAATATTAAATGTGGGCGTTGCATTAAAGCTTTACCTATCATCCTTCTCCCTCTGTGTGTGCACCTGAGCCATCGCGAGTATGATGTGGGAAGTGTTTAGTGTATGCGTTGCAGTACTTTGTTATTCCCCTGAGGCTGTCATTGTCGAATTTACCCATTCCCACCCTCTGAGCTCGACCAAACAAGAATACACAGCATCTGCAAGGGGGCTTCAGAGTTTATGCGCACGACAAAGGCTGTGTGCGGATGTTGTTTGTGTGTATGTTCGGGGGGCATCTTTTTGTTGTCTGTTTTGAGATCTGTGAGCTGGGTGGGGTGTATTAAAAACAGAGCGCGTTATTCCCGTATAGCCGCTGGCTCTGGTGCACCTCTCCAGCATTCTGACTGTGACCCCAGCCTGCGGTTTGGTGTGTTTTCATTCTTTTTGTACGCGGTCCCTCAGATATTCTCACAATCCAGCTTTTTCCTCTTTTCCTCTTTTCTCCTTCTGCTCTCCCCTTGTTGCGGGTTTCTTGCAGAACATACCCTCAGATTGAGGATATTGTCCGTGATTTATTTGTCACGCTTCTCTCCTTCATTTTTCCTTTCAATTGAGAAAAAAAAATTAAAAAAAACACCCGACCCCCTCCCCCCCTCATCTCCCTCTTAAAAAATGGGTCTTCTGAAAGACATCCTGCAATCAATAAGTTCGTTGCTTGAAGCCTCACACCCAATATGAGTGGAACTACACGATTTTTGAAGCTGGAATGCAAAACATGTAAAACTGCAAAGATGTTCTGAAAACTTGGGATCACCAGAGAGATGAACATCTGAATTTGTTTTGCCGAGTTCCCAGCTGTGTACTTACTGTACATGCATCAGGCCTTTTGGCATATTCCTTTGATCTCTGTATAGCTTTTTTGATCACATTTTTGGAATCCTGCACAAGAATCAGCAAGCGGATCTTGAAGTCAAGACTGCAGTGGGCAAGGGCATGTGCATATTTTTACTTATTTATAAATCTATTTTATAACTGTGTTCATTCACTGCATTGCACATTTTCGGAGGTTGCACGTGAGGCTTGTGGATTTTCTACTAAGACTTTTGAGGGGGGGAAACAAGATGAATGGCAGAAAAAATGAATCACTGTCGCCACTTCTGAGATTAATTAAAAGAGGCTATGCAGGTGGTATCACAAGCCTATGCATGCTTTGAACACACTTTGGTGCCCATTAGAAATCTGACAAACAAGGTTATGGGAAGAAACAGCACTAAGATGCTTCATTTTTAGCAAAATATGCGCCTTTACAACAAATTTTCCGGACAAAAGAAAGTCAGACTGAACAATTTATTTGGTTAATTTATATATTTGGAAAATGAATACTGGTGAAAAATATGCAGAACCGTATTTGGATGAGCACTCCTACTGGAAGTAGTAATGGATGCACCTGTTTCAGATTAGTCTTGAACGTTTGTTTTATGAGGTGTCATCACAATGGGGGTCGTTGCACAAAACGTGTGTGGAAAAACATTGTAGCGAAAGTTACTTTCACAAGGTCGGTTATTGCTCTTTGTCAAAGAAGATGATTGAATATTTGGAAACAAAAACTGACAATTTGCGTTTGGCATGCTATTTGATTTTATTTTTCAATTATATATATATTTTTTTGCTGTGTTTTAGGTATTAAGGAGGTAAAGCAGGGTGCCACAAATCTCTTTTAATGAGGACACTTGACACCAGCAGAGTTGTTGATGACAAGAATGTGACCTTTGCTTTTTAAATCGGGAGAAATATGCAATATGGATCATTCGAACTGATGCTTTGTGTGCTCACACGCTTGTTTCTTTTTGTTGCTATAATATCTTTGTTGTCTGAAAGCCTTACATGTTTACTTTATATCAGCCATCTACTTTTTTACGATTGTGAAAGAAACGGAGGCATGGTGCGAGACCATTACTTTTCTGCTCAAACAAATGCTGACAGCTTTCGAAATTGAACATTGATTGACAACAAAGGCTTCTATTCACTGAACAGAGGCTGGTCAACACATATGGGTCAAAATTTGCTAACTAAATTATCTTTGAAATAAGTCTTTTTCATTCATCCATGCATCAATTTTCTAATCCGCTGATCCTCACGCGGGCCGCGGGCGTGCTGGAGCCCATGCCAGCTGTCTTGGGGCAGCAGGTGGGGGGGACACCCTGAACGAGTTGACAGACAATTGCAGGGCACACACTGACATACAATCATTCGCGCTCATAATCACACCTAGGGACAATTTAGAGTGTTCAATCAGCCTGCCATGCATGTTTTTGGAATGTGGGAGGGAACCGGAGTACCCGGAGAAAACCCAAGCAGTAATGGATGTAACCCACGACCTCTGCACTGTGAGATCGACGCGCTAACCACTGGACCACCGGGCCACCCTGCCATTTTCAATGTAAAATATAAATGGAATGTTTTGACATTGTTCTGCTTGTGGCTGAAGTCGTTTTTACCACCCTTGTGCTCGTAGAAAGAAATACCCTTAATACATACTGTAGTGTCTGCACACTCGTGTTCAGGTTTAAGTCTGATTAAACGTTAAACATAGTGTAACGCATAGTGGTGGCTGGTAGTTTTATTTTATCTGTGGTACTAATCCTGACAAAATATGCTGAACTGATCTGTTTTTGACCAAAGTAGAATCAGGTTTGGTGCATCAGTCACCTCTGACCGATCTTAATGCGATGTCAACGCAACCTGACTTTGTTTTGCTTATCCGAATTCTCTCTACTTCTCATCACTCAAGCTTCCTGTTTACTCTCCGTGTACCGCAGCTGCTCGTCCAGCTCCTAATGTCAAGGCTGCTGCGGTCATGACTGTCATCATCATGGTTTTTCTGTTGGACCGTCAATGACAAGCCAGGAATGCAGCCAACAAACCAGAGAGAAACTCCCATTGCCCCTTTTTGTATGCAAATGTCGGACAAATTGTTGGCAAACTTGAGAAATGCCACAAAACAAAGGAAACGGGTTTTGTTCGTTTTGTGCTTTGGGAGTAAAAAAAAAAAAAAAATCAAGCTTTCTAATGAGTTCAGTGACAACAGTTTGCTTTGAATATATTCTTATCGTACAACTTGTAAAAATAATTGTTGAGCAAATTAACTGTTGAACACGTTTCAAATGTGGAACGATCACAAATCTTACAAATATGACGGCGCAACTCGATCCCATCCGCACTGCTTCTGTGCGCTTGGGCCGACATCGGACTGGTGACACAGATGGAACATCTCTTGTGAATATTATGCTCCTACAGCAATTTTCAGAGGTGATTAAACATTGTGTTTTAAAGTGTTGTGAGGAATAAAAAGAGAAGGGTGATCAGAGTGAAGAATGACGGAGAGAGAGGCGGAGATTCAGGCACCGCTGCTTTTCCTCCAGGTGTCTTCGGCCTGCATGATTTCATCTGCGCCGCCATAATAAACTTCCTTAATGAAATAAGTAATTAACATATTATAATTGTGCGGTGGATGATTTTGACAGAGATCATTTTCCATATCTAATGCTATGCTAATTTAATCTGTTCCCCTCCTCTGCCCGACACGACCCTTTCTGTGATTACGTTTCATGCCATCTCACTTTCGCTTTTCCTCACCTCTTCTTCATGCAACCCACACATCTACCCTCTGTCTTTTCTTTTCGTGTCTCTTTCTCTCTTTTTCCAGTGATGGATTGACTCCTCGGCAAAGGTTCAAGGCCTTGTTATTGTGGAGTTGCAAGCTGAGGGACGTGCACAGATGGCTCGGGGGACTGGAGGTTGGGGGATGGCGGCCGGAGGTATTGCATCTGTATGTGTGGTCTGATCTCTGCCTTTTCTGCATGGAAAAGGGAGAGTGCTGGATCAAGAAGCGTAGGAGGTGGGGGTAATGGTGGTGACTGAAATATAGCTACAGGCTGGTGGTCATACGGACTGCTTTTGGCCATTCTTTGTTTTTGGTCATGTGCAGTTTGGACTAACAAACCTTTCGAGTTGGGCGTGATGGTAGAGGACCAAAGAAAAGCAGGGAGGCAGGAGAAGCAGGGTATACTGAACCAAATGCATTCACAAAAACACTTACAGGGGCACATTGGACAAAGTAAATCAATAACATAAACAAAGTCCTGAAAAACTCAAAGTAACAAACAAACAAAAACTCTTGACAGCAGCATAGCGATCTGACCCCGAGTGGTCGGCGTGGCGGTCCTTTTAAGAGAAAAGAGCTCACAACATGATGAGCAACAGGTGCGACGCTGGAGGAGAAGCCCTCCAATTCCACCTGTTGGTCGCAAACGGAACAGAACCATGACAAAACCATCAAGTCATCAGGTGACATTTTCCTATGATGAATCCATTATTAGTCCACATAATGCAAAATGGTTGTCTCTCACCATTTCTTCTGCGGCTTCAAAGAAATTTAACGGTCCGGTTGCTTTTTATTTATCAGCCAATTCCTTCTTTCTTTAAAGCTGCAACGTATTCTTGAACTGAACTTGTGTTTCAAATGTTAGGTCTGTGGTTAACAGAGTGTAACATTTGAACCACAGCATGAAAGGCCGGCACATACAGTTACAAACTTGGGTTCAAGCAAGTTTGCCAATTACTTGCACCTAAAAAATAACATACGTTCGTAGTTGTGGCCTGGCATACAGTGTAAGATAATTTCATCCTTCAGCTGGCTTGCCTCTTATCTTGTCTGGAAGTCCCATGTTTTTTCCACAAGAGCCATCGTCAAACTAACAGGCAGTGCTGGAGCTACCATATTATAAAATTTGTAATTACGTGACAGGACACCAAGCGGTAAAGCTCACTTTGGTTCGGCATTGGATGGTTCGAATGGTAAAACCTTATTCGGTTCAAGTTTCTTTCATCGATGTTTGTGGGCTGTGGATTGGTGCAGCTGTGGTCAAAGCCCTTTCATTGTGTCCTTCCCATTGTATTGGTCAAACCTTTTTGAAACTCTAAGTTAGTAAATACTGATCAATGCAGAGAGGGCTTCTCGTTTGTTCGACACTTTTAAATCAGCACATGTTCAAATGACCTTCAATTAGATGTTATTATTAATCATTGATGATCTGTGAACTCGCTGATCAAATAAGTCAATGATTTCCCACGATACATATCAACATCGATTCAACACAGTAGGGAACAGATACATGTTACATTTTCAAATGATCACTTCTACAACATACCCATTGGCGATTAGCTGCTTTTAGAAGAAAGCCTAGTGGGTTAACCAGGTGGTCCTTGAGATCTACCTGGTGTCTGCGGGCACTTTGTTGTGTAGACACATTGATGTGACAATTTTGTGCCAACCAATCAAACGACGGCAGTGTATCTTCCACTGTACCACTGTTTCAAGCTACTTATCATTTGTAAACACGCTCTGTTAGATTCAGTAATTGCTGTAATATGAAGTTATTTCTGTCAAATTTGGTTACAACATTAAATTTTCGAATATCAAAATAAATTAAATCTGTCACTTGGCAAGCACCAAAAGATAATTTGTCTGAGTCTTTTTTTTTTCTCAAGAAAAATAACATGTACTGTGGTAATTCCAAAACAGGACAAATAAATGGTGTTCAAGGGCAGAAAGAATTTGGTGGGAAGAACTGTGAGGCTGGAGGGACCAAAAAAAGGCTGACTTTGGTTAATCAGTCCCATGTGGTGACAAGCAACCGCACTAACGCTGGGTTTCCAAAGCCTGCAAATCTCCTCTCTGATCATCACCTCTACCACGCTGATGATAAACACAGCATAACCAACCTACCCGTTTGCACCCTTAAAAAGATAAAAAAACAAATCTATAAGCAGTCTACAGGGGGATACAATAATAGAAACAATCTCCTCAATCCTTGAACTCAAATGTGGTGCTACAAAAAACAATAAAGAACTTGAAAAAGTGTGTGTGTGTGTGTGTGTGTGTGTGTGTGTGTGTGTGTGCATGTGTCTGCGTGTGCATGCGTGCGTTAGTGTGAGGTCAGGTGGGACAAACAGCAGATGAGCAACATCAAAGTGCTCAGATGTGCACGAGGCCAGTAATGATGGATGAGTGACAAGACACATGCCATGCGTAATGAGAGGTTCACACCTGTATGTTGCCCTTTGCTGCCAAGCTGCTTTTAACCACTCGGCTGCCCAAATAGACCAGAAAAATCTGTCAGCAGTGCTGAATTCCAAATCTAAATTATACCAACGGCGGCCCGGTGGGCCAGTGGTTAGTGCGTCGACCTCGCAGTGCAGAGGTACCGGGTTCAATCCCAGCTCCGGCCTTCCTGTGTGGAGTTTGTATGTTCTCCCTGGGCCTGCGTGGGTTTCCTCCGGATACTCCGGTTTCCTCCCACGTTCCAAAAACATGCATGGCAGGCTGATTGAACGCTTTAAATTGTCCTTTGGTGTAGATGGACTGGAAATGGGCAGGTCGGACATTGCCTTGGCATGGATATAGCTGAAGGGAAGGAAAACCCACTTCCTTGCCAATGAGCTGAACAGCTTCTTCACCCTTCTTTACTTCTTGCATTTAAAAGGACAGACTGAGCACTGACGGACATGGGTTTTAATCTGTCGGTATAATCATCACTAACCAGGTCAAGTACCGACGGACCTTTTAGTCCGTCACTTTCAGATGGCCATTTTTCTGACAACTACATGAACACATGCCTGTTTATTGTGTTTGTTTGTGGGGGTGAATAGGGCAGAGTTGCTTAAGTGGACCGCACTGACCATACTGTCTATGGAAACGCTTTTCACTTCCTCTCCAGTAGGTAGGGGTCTGCACCAAAGAAGTGTAATACGCCAATAAACGAAGGGAACAAAAAGAAGAAGGGGTAGAAGAAGAAAAAGATGATGACAAAGAAAAATATTTCATAATTATGGCAACTTGATTTGGTTTTCCACAAGGATTTACGAGGCACTTTATTCCGCCAGGATTGTACTTTTGACTACAATGTATTCAGGTAAAGGTAAGTATGATGTAGATAATGCACTCCATTTACGATTTAAATCAAACTTTAGATTTCATCAGTTGGACTATGTTTTTTGTGGACGGATTGACAAGTGACGAACTAGTGGACCGGTGAAATTTACTCATGGAAACAATGACAGAGCTGCGGTTAAAATAATGATGACGGACTGCTGCTCGGTTCGGCTTAAAACAATGTGTCCAGGCCGCTGAAGAATGAGGGACGAACAAAATGTGCTGACGCGCTCGCCTCTGCTACTTAGTGTGTGTAAATGGGTGAATGAAAGGCATTTCACTTTGTGCACTTTGGAGGTAGTCACATTTTGAAGTTGAGTGAAGTTGACACGCGTGAGTTTACAGAGAGCGCTGCCACATCAAATATGGCAGACACGCTCGCAACCAAAAATAGTGCTTTGTATCGACTCTGTGTGTCATGTTCTGCTCTGCTTTGTTTTTGTTGACCTTTCAGCACGAGCTGGAAGTGTTGGGCGTGACCCTTCAGCGGTTCACTTGTGTCTTGTCAAGCAATCAAGCGGCCGTGTATTTAAGGACTCGAACTTTGGCTTCGTGTTCATGGATTATTGTTCTTGTTCTCGTAAGAGGGAGCTCATAACTCCTACTCTGGCATCCCTTCACTGGCTCCCCATACATTTCAGAGTTCTTTTTAAGATACTATTATTTGTTTTCAAATCTTTAAATGTCCTCGCGCCACCTTACCTCTCTGAGCTCATCCGCCCCTACACACCTCAGGTCTAAGGACCAGACATTATTAGAAGTACCAAGAACTAAACAGAGGCTTAGAGGGGATCGAGCCTTTTCCGTTGCTGGTCCCTCTCTCTGACCTCCCGCTGAACAGTCGACAAGCCCCCTCACTGCCCATCTTTAAAACCCGCCTCAAAACTCACTTGTATTCTTTGGCATTTGACTCAGCATGACTCAGACTTGATCTTAGTTTGTTGCTTTCTACCGTCTTTGTGACTGATTTATTGCTTTATTGTTGTATATATGATAGTCGCTCCATGTACAGCACTTTGTATACGGCGATGGCTGTTTTAAAGTGCTCTCTAAATACAGTTGAGTTGAGTTGTTCGCCGCTGTTGCTCAAGTGCCATTTTTCTAGCGCCCTTGCTCTTGATCCTAATCACTCTCCTTTTTATAGAATTTATTTGGGAATATCTGTTAACTAGTTGTGACTATTTCTTACGTTCGTGCTATTGGACTATTATCATTTCGTTTTGTGTATATTTCGGTGGTCATTTTTACCTTTCAGTTGGCAAGCTCTTTCTGTTCTCGGTTAGTTTTTCTCCCTTTTTTGTCGCCAGGGATTTATGTTTACTTCTTTGTCGGTCTCTCCTCTCTCATCTTTTGTTATCTGTATTTATCTGAGTCTTCGTTTTTTGGGGGATCCACACTCCACCAGTCTGTGTTCAAACGTTCTCACTGCGTATCGAGTCCTCTGCTTAAATATCAATAACTGGCTCAATTGCATAGATTCAAGGTTACAGTCTCCATGGTGTCTAATCTATCACTTTATTGACTTCTCAATTAAATGTAAAACCATCCATCCATCCATTCCAAGAGTCGAGAATGTGCTCGGGCCTCTCCCAGCTGTCTTCAGGCAGTAGGCTGGGTACACACTGAAATGGTTGCCAGCCAATCGCAGGACACACATGGACAAAAAAACATTCAGTCTTAATCACATCGAGGGACAATCAAGAGCGTTCAGTTTAACCGACCAGGCATGTTTTGGGGAATGTGGGAGGAAACCGGAGTGCACAGAGTAAAACCACACAGCCACGGACAGGTAGAATGCTACACAGGAAGGCTAGGGCTGGATTCGAACCCACGATCTCGGTAATGTGAGGCGGACGTGCTAACCAGAGTGTCACTGTCCTGCCTTAAGGTCGAACCGACATGTGGTATTTGACTAGCTATTGATGAGCTAATCAGTCGAGCCAACCTAGGCTATCTCAGGTTCACAGAGCTATCTTACATGCGTCAGTTCGATGAAAGGTGATGTAGATGCTGTGTCCGTGGATCAAACCTTCATGTCGCTATTGTCATTTGGCACATGTATTTTTTATATGAGAAAAAAAATGCTTTTATTGAATTGACATTATTTAACATGCCATATTAGCCTCTGGGCCCTGGGGTCACTTGGTGGTCAGTCATAAAGGAGAAGTCAAGAAAGCATTTTGACCAGTGGTTCTTAACCTTGTGAGAGTATTGAACCCAAACAGTTCATATATACATTCACCAAACCCTTCATTAGTGAAAAATGAAAATTGTATTTATTTTATTTTTTTTACAATTTCAAGACATAAAAATGCATTTATTAAAAACTGAAAAAAGTAAACACAATTAGTACAAGTATAAAGTGCAAGTTTCTTAATTGTGCACAAAATGAGCCAGCCAGTGATGGCCGAGCGGGTTAAGAACCCCTGATTTAGACATATTTCAAGTTGAAAGTGCTTTATTAGCAATGAACATTGTTCCTTTTTTTTATAGGCAGAAGTAGCCTGAACTCGAGCATAGCCTATAGGCTATTAAAAAGTGCTGTAAATTAAAAATTTGGACTTTAACAATTTGAACAATTATGAAATACTTAATAGCTTGAACTTGAGCATATAGACCTGGGCTACTCTATTATATACAAATAAAGTGTGTTTAATTAAACAAAGCCTGTGTGGAGACGCTTTTACTGAAAGAGAACAATACTGTACTTCAATTAAATCGCCTGTAACGTGCTGTAAATGTAACAGCTGGGCCTACCATTACTTTAAGAGAAAGAAAAAAAAATGAAACACTGTAAGCTTGTGTGTGTATACACGTTCAAGTCTGAATAAACTGAACTAGGCTGAACTTGAGCATACTGTGTTACATGCATCTACTGCAGAGTGGTGTCACAGCTGTAACAAAGCCTGCCTCGGGACACTTTTACTGTAATAAATACAACTATAATAAAATTAAACACTTGTGTGAACCCAAATGAAATGAAAAAAAAAAGGGGGAGAAAGTGCTGAACCAGCAGCGCAAAGGAACTGGACTGCCTGCGTGCATGCAACCAGACAGACAAACAGAGGATTTAGCACTGAGCAGAGGAGAACGCACCAGACATAGTATACGCTCGCGGTCAACAGGAAGTCCTGCGTACCACGTTGCCGTCTTTAATATACCCTGTGTTTTATTTTGTTCATTATTGTTAAAAAGTTCAAACTGTGTTCAAATGCAAATTTCAACTTATAAACCGGAAGACTCGTTAAGTCATATTGTTCAAGTCTAAATCAAGTTGAGTCCCTGAGATACAATAAAATACGGTAGAAAGGTCCGAAGATACGATAAAATACGGTAGAAAGGTCAAGTCGCAAATCCGAAAAACGGCAACTCGACTCTGACTCAAGTCAAATCATATGACTTCCATCTCTGCCTCAGTCATAATACAATATACAGTATAAGTCAAAGTTTGCATTCACTATATAACATTTTATTAATATTGCAATTTTAAATGATGCAACTTCCGAAGACACTTATGAATCTAGACATGGGAACAATTTAGTATGTAAAGGTCCGCCTGTCAAATTAGAGCATCCATATGCGTATCTTCGACACCAATATATGGAGAATTAACTATCAATTAACTATCAATAAATTTAGAAGTAAAACACAATCTGCCATATTGTTAATTCTGTTCACTCTGTACTGAACTTAAAAGAATGGAGAGGGAAACGTTTGTCTTTTGTGTCTTCACTTGGATGGGTGGAGCATCCAACCTCAACCACATACTGCCTCAAACCCCCATCAATTGATTTGATGCTATTCACAATGAAAGATACAATAGTTTTTTCATTGTTTTGTTTTTTTTTGTTTTGTTTTGAGTGGCCACAGCAAATCAGCCTTTCCAAACAGTTCACCGCTGTCCAAAGCAGACATGATCAATTAAGTTTCATTGACACTGCAATGACGAGAACACGTAGATGTGTGAGAACTGTTACTTTTTGTGCGTGAAATTGTTTTGTCTTTTTCAATACGGTGTCATAAAGCAGTGCTGTTACATTTTACAAAGTCAGATTTGGCCTCACATCAATCAGTCTTAGTTGTAATGCATTTGAGCTCTTATTACTTTACAAATACTCATCATCAAGCTTTATTTTTGCAGCATGATAGGGCTGAAAAACATGAAAATACATGAGAATGACTGTTCATGAGCACATCAAGTTTTTTCACCATCATGCCAACAGGCAAGCAAACAATGAACGTCAAGTAACATTGACATGATTACACATTCAAACCTTTAAATGTAAGTATGATCACTTATTGGCACTTTGTATGTGTCTTTCTTTTTGTAGGACGAGACTACCAAAATAGAAAAATGTCATCAAAATACACGAACAGCTCATATTAAACCACGTCTCAAATATAAATATGGTTAGCGCGCCAACCTCACACTGCAGATGTCGTGGGTTCAATTCCAGCTCCGGCCTTCCTGTGTGGAGTTCGCATGTTCTCCTTGTGCCTGCGTGGGTTTTCTCCGGGCACTCCGGTTTCTTCCCGCATTCCAAAAACATGCATGGCAGACTGATTGAACACTCTAAATTGCACCTCGGTGTGAATGTGAGCGCGGATGGTTGTTTGTCTCTGTGTGGTCTGCGATTGGCTTGCAACCGGTTCAGGGTGTCCCCCCCCCCGCCTACTGCTCGAAGATAGTCCACGGATGGATAGATGGATGCATTGTGTTTTATTATCTCGTATTGTCTTCCTATTTCTTCTCTAGCTCGGTCCTGATGGTTTATGGGGAGACATCAATGTACCTAAATCATCATCAGAATGAAAAATGAATCCTGGGGCTAATTCAATGTAGATATGTGGGGTTGTTTTGTGTCGGAATATGAGAAAAATAATTTGTTTTAGGCGCTTGGAAAGTCAGAATTCATTTTTTGCTCAAGCTTTTACCCCGCAGTCAAACATAAACTGACTGCAGACTCAGCTGGCTGACCGAGTAGGGGCACACACAGTGCACACACATCCAGGACACGTAGGCCGCTTGCTATGAATGCTGAGATTCCCATTCTGTATAGTCACACATTCTCATTCAACACCCCCCCTCCAATGAAGTGCGTCTGTGAGTCCACGGTAGCTTCTGCGTCCCCGATTGACGGGTGGACACGCGCGACACAATGACCGACAATATTGTGTGACGACCGTGGTTACAATGGTCGCTCTCCGGGGAAATATGGAGCTGTGCCGTCATCATCCATCCGACATGAAAAGAGAAAATTTCAAGTGGCGGTTGGAGGAAAAAAAAAAAAAAGAAGGAAAACATTTGGGAAGGTTGAGCTAATCAACATTGCCGCTGGCAGCCGCTTTGATAGGGAAAATGGAATCCTTGATTGTAATATAGGGCACATGACTGATTCATCTCATGCATGCGGCAAGGCTGTAATAAGCAAGCTGCAAAGCAGGTAGCTTCTATCCCCCTGCATTGTACTCTTACGAGACTTTAGTAGGATATTGTACAAAAGAACGCTGTATTTGTGCACATGTAGTAGATTATTCTTTTTGTTTGTTTCGTTGTTTGATGTTTGGAAAACACTTCATTTCCAAAAGAAAGCTAACAAGAATAAATTGCAACACCATTATCAAAACCACAAATCTCAGCCAAAAATATCACTCAAACGAAGCTCTTTTTGTTGAGAAACAGAATAAAATCGCCTCAAACCTTCACATCTCAAAAGAAAAAAACAAAAAGTCAAGTTCCCTGTGGGCTTGAAGAAGCAAAAATCCTGTTTCCAGCCTCGCCTTCATGTTAGATTTCAACAAGGCCTCAACGTTTAAGTAGAATTTGTCTCTTTAGGGGTGTTCACACGGCAACATTTGCTCCGGTGCTGCGCCGGTGCTGCCCCAGTAGAGCGTTCACACGTGCAAAGTTACACCGGTGTAGCCCCTGAAAACAGCTTAAACCAGAGCAAATTTAACCCCGCTCAGGGAGGTGGTTTAAAAATTTGCTCCGGAGCAAATGCTCGTTTGCGGGGCAGCACCAATGTAAAATGGTACGTGTGAACGCTACAGGGTTAAAAATTTGCTCTGGAGCAAATGCTCGTTTGCGGGGGGAGTAGCCTCGCTACGCATGAGAAGAGTTGATTACGTACGGTTAGATTGCGTTGCTTTCGTGCTCTGTTGTTCTTCCGTCATCTTTCCTTTTGTAGGAGACTGTCTCGGAGTTGTTTGTGTAGTTTGTTCCTCTGTTGTGTGTTCACAACCCCCCCATAGAATTTATTTTGTGATTGCCTCTCTTGATTTTTCTGTTTGGCGCATTATATGTTTGCTTTTCCGAGTGTCATTGAAGTCATCGTTGATTTACGATTTCGGGGGCGGTTATTGAACGCCTCTCGATCAGAAGGCACGGAGACCGAGAAGGAGACGTTGCTTGAGTTGTGTATGTTTTAAAAAGAACCAACATGACAGGTCTTTGTTTTCTATCGTTTTGCACCACTGCAGAAACTGCCGTGCGAACGCAAGTGGGGCTGCACCGGGGTTAACACGCTCAGCGGCTTTGTACGTGTGAACGCTCCACAAAATTTGCTCCGGTGTAAAATATATTGCAACCAAAAACATCAGTACAGCACTGGAGCAAATGTGTGCCGTGTGAACACCCCTTTTGACTGATAGAAATTACCAACCTGGCTCCCCCAATAGAGACATGCTCAATTACATATGATCAATGCGAAATACAACTGCACATGTCAAAGATTTCTTCAAATGACTACCATAGTCTCTGCCTATATAACTGTTCAAACTTTTCTAATTGGAGCATGTGTATTTTTTTAGATACCCATGTCACCAATACAAACATAAAGAGGTGGGCACGGCAGTAAATTTTGCCGTAATTCACCATTATTTCATTATTTACCGGTCCGTCATTCCGTCAGCGTTATTTTGAACATGCTTCCGCGAATGATTTCCCACCTTCCTTGAATGCAGCATTTGGCAAAGCGTACGACATATCAAAGCGATGGCTCAATTGTTGTAAGGCAGAATTCCAGCCTCGGGGACAACAAAAACTGCACACTGGAGATTAAACGATAGACTACATTTGAAAGTATTTCAACCGTACATTTACATTTAACTGTAAAATCTCAAGATCATCTTGTTTCCGTCTCGGAATAATGCAGTGACAGCACTTTGTTATTAACATAACTGAACAGTGTGTGCAAAACAAGTAATTACAGATGCAGATGTGATCATAATTTGAATTCAGCTTTTTTAAAAATTGATTACTAATTAAGTGCGGCAATGACGTGACGTCATCTTTCGTACACGTCTCCATTTAATTAGCTTGAAATGTGTCACCTCATTTTACGAAAATGTCTACATCCTCCCGCATCACTTCTCTGTCAATGTGAGATGATTAAAAAGATGAAGCCCAACATGCTGGAACATATTTACTCATGTAAACATTGTGCCACAAGTCTTTTTGGGGGGCGCACATCGCTCTACGGAGCTTTGTGCGTGAGCGTGTCTTGTTACGGACATATTGCTCTCGCGTGAAACGTCGCATTTGTTCTTGTAAAGTGAATGAGTAAATAAAAAGATCAGATTCAGCAAATATAAACCCAAATTGGGCGTCATGTGAACGCAACCTAAGTGCAGTGGATTACTTCATGTGATGCATTGATCCTGCCACTGTTTCAAATGGTAAACACACATTTCTGGAAAAAGAAGACGTTTTGTTCAAGGTTTTATCCATTTTATACTACAATTGAAAACCGATAGTCGACATAGTTCCTGACCTTTATCTGTACTTCATTGCTCCTCTCTAAGCTTGTCTATTGTAGAGGGCATGGGTGCCACCTCTTCCTCCAGTGCAGTTGAATTAATGGCTACGCTGGTGGGCCTGACAGTCATTATAGGCAGCACTATTCTTACACTTTGTGGTCTGCAGTTCAGGCAGTACGTCACTGAACAATTTAATCTGATTTTTTTTTTATAGTAACGAGTAACAAAGATGGTTAGGGTAAATTTATTGCAATAAAGTTATACATTTTGGAATGTAGTGGAGTAAAAGTAAAAGTTACCAGAAACATCAATAAAGAATTCAAATACAGATATGTGAAGATTCTACTTGGGTACATTACTAACATATTGGTGCTGTTTTGCAACACAAGTAAAAAAGGAAAAAGAAAACAAATGTTGAAAACCTTTGGCTGTATAAGAATGAAATCCACGTATTGTTGCAACATGGGTTTGATGAACTTTACCAATGGGGATTGGGCAGTTAAAAATCTGTGTGTCGTACGTGTGTGTGTGTGTGTGTGTGTGTGTGTGTGTGTGTGTGTGTGTGTGTGTGTGTGTGTGTATGTGTGTGTTTGTTATTGTTCTTTGGGCGCCGGCCATGTCAATCAGCCCCCTGCAGTGCAACTGCCCTTCACACTTCTGTTTATCTGCTGCTGTTGAGGACTGCAAAGACTGATAAGAGAAACGTCAGTCTCTTTCCATCTCTCATTTTCCTCTCTCCTCTTTTCTCAAATCAGTCTCTCTCTCTCTCTCTCTCTCTCTCTCTCTCTCTCTCTCTCACACACACATACACAGAGGTTCTCCTTCACCAGTGCAAATTTGGTAGCTCTCAATTTAGGCCACTCGCTGACAAATGATCAGATAGATTTTGGATCCAATCACCCCATAACCCCAAACAAAGTCTAGACTGATCGGGTTCCAAATACAAAGACGTGACTTGGGTTTTTTCTAATCCACATGATGGTAGATGTTCTTGTACAGTAAGGGGCTGACAAGTTCAATTCATTTGTCAATATTTAGAACTGCATAATTTGAAATTGTACACATACCACCATTTCAAGATTCAATGTTTATTTTCATCCAAAAGTTGGAAAATTTGACGGAAATCCGAAAGCATCAATGACACTAAAATTTAAATATTGAACATCATCCCACGATGTCGTATCAGCATGCATGGTCTCCAAATATCATAATATAGACCTTTTTTTTTATATATACTTTCTTGAACATTTCAAAGTTATGAGATTGATGGTACCGGTACTCAAACTTGGAATGTGAAAACACAAGTCTGTGCACTGTACGTCCATTTTCATTTAAATGATGAAAGGAGACTTGAAGGACAACCTTCATGACAAAAGCATGAAATTGGGCTTTGAGTTGATATGCTGTTGGCTGTGGTATTTACTTCATAAGAATTTCTATAAAGCATGTGTGAAAATCAAGCCAATACAAAGAGGTCAAGAAATATCCATGGATAATCCTGTTTGAGTCTGTAATTGTGTGTGTGTGTGTGTGTGTGTGTGTGTGTCTGTGTGTGTGTCTGTGTGTGTGTTTATGCTCGTGTTGTGTACAAATGTGTGTGCTTGTGTGTGTGTGTGAGATACCATGTTTTAGTGTGTAAGTGCGTATATGCCTTTCCATCATACATCCACATACTGTATATCCATTTTTAAATCCTCACGAGGGTTGCGGCATGGAGCCTATCACAGCC
Source organism: Hippocampus mohnikei (assembly GCA_026261675.1). NCBI lineage: Eukaryota > Metazoa > Chordata > Actinopteri > Syngnathiformes > Syngnathidae > Hippocampus > Hippocampus mohnikei. Next base: position 20,778,654 of record JAKGUB010000556.1, on the reverse strand, counting down.
AGCAGGCGGGGTACACCTATAGAAAAAGAATATATATATATATATATATATATATATATATATATATATATATATATATATATATATATATATATTAGAGCTGTCAGTTTAGCGCGTTTATATCGGGATTAATTTAAATGAATTTTATCGGGATCAAAATTGTTCTCGCGAGATTAACGCGGAGACGTCACAGCGGATGTTACGTTGCTTCTATAAATAAACCAGAAACAAAACATCAAGCGCTGCTGCGCGGTCCACGCACGTTTGTTTTGCCAGCCACTGTAGCGCGAGACACTGAAAACGGATACTTAAATAGCTCATGAATGGAAAGTTTACTTTTAAAAGTTGCCAGACTGTTCCACTGACAAGACCAAAGTTACCTGTATGTTTTGCAGTCGTAAACCGAGCTATCATCATAGCACGTCGAGTCTGAAATACCACTTAATGGCCAAGCGCACAGCTGACGTTCTACTCCGCCCCCTGTCTCAGACAGACAGCTATGGATAATTTCAAACGAAGAAAATGGATGACACGACGAAGAACAAATTTGCTGAACGACTCCTGTTGGATTGACCTGGCGCTTTAAGAGGGCGGGGCTGCCACTGACAGGTGACGTTCGCGCGATTTATAAATAGCGTTTTGTTTCGTGAGTGAATACACTCGCTTCGTCGTCGGCATGGCTCAATGTTAAGCTACGCGAGTGCTTCTTATCAAGTCAGATGTGTAAAGTTAGCTTTTAGATTCGGTCATGATCGGTTGCTTTGGTTGCGCGATCGCTATGCAATCACAGTCAGTTACCGTCGCAATCGGCAATTTAAACAGCGTGGGCTAAAATGTTGCTAGAACAGGGCTGTCTTTATTTAGCTCATTTTTGCATAGTTGTCATGTTTGTCCGTCTGCAATCTGACGCTTAAACGAAGTAAATTGCGTTGCAGCTGGGGTAAATATGCCGCGCTCCACTTCCGGGTTGGACCTTTGGGACTTGTAGTTCTTTGTTCGATTCGACTTGATATGTTCATGCCGGCGCTCCACTTCCGGGATTGAGTATTGGGACTTGTAGTTCTTTTGTTAGATTCGACTTTATGTTTGTGTTGAATGGTTTCTTACGTTTAAAACAATGAATAATGATGACGATAATGATACATAGTGAAATCAGGGTTGATTACATTATTTATTAAACGTATTGTTAGATAAAGGTATTCATTAATGTCAATTATATACATATTTACATTGCGATGCAGAAAGATAGATATATTAATTTTTTACTGCATTTATGTGTAGTTTAGGTTATTACCTGCTTCTGATACTTCTGTTACAACTACTACTACTCCTACTTCTGCTGCAAAGTGCTCCAATAAATGATCCAAAAGTACAGAACGAGAGATCCTTCCATGCTGACCGACAATCCCTAACTGAACAACCATTACTGATTGCCAGCGAGAGCCTCCATTACAAGAATCCGAAATGATGTCGACACAAAACCGTAGAGAGACTTCCGAGCAAGAAGGACCAACAGAATCAGCATAGGCTGACTGCTGTGTTCAAAGCAAATTTGAGAAAACGAAGTATGCAACCATGGCTTAAATCCATTATAGGCTGAGTACTAGTTTACCTTAGATGTGCACTTTATAATGTTATATTGCGCTGTTTTGATTCCCTAAAAAGAGCTGTTCAAGCAGCTGTTGTGTGACAAAATATTGTTTTCACTGTTGTTGATGGACAGTAATATTGTGTGAGAGATAATGTGTGAATAACTGCTCCAAGTGAAAAATGTTCATGTAAAATTGAAAATCAAAATTGTTATTTCAGTAAATATTTGCATTTTGCACATAGAAAACTGATTCATGATTCCATGTTGATGAGAGCATTAACATGGGGAAAATAGGACAAAAATATAAAAGGAAATTCAGAAATGATAAAAAATGAGTGAGCAATCATGATTAATTTTTAGTTAATTTGAGTTAATTATGACAGTTGAGTTTTTAATTAGATTAAAATTTTAATCGTTTGACAGCTCTAATATATATATATATATATATATGTATATATATATAGATAGATAGATAGATAGATAGATAGATAGATAGATAGATAGATAGATAGATAGATAGATAGATAGATAGATAGATAGATAGATAGATAGATAGATAGATAGATAGATAGATAGATAGATAGATAGATAGATAGATAGATAGATAGATAGATATAGATATATGCCTTTAATTTTTTTTTTTATGTGTGCCAGCAGTAAATATTTGCTTGAGCAGAGGCTTTGCTTTGATAATGTTTCCAAAGATTATTGAGCAGCCATGCCCTGTGGCTCCATGCTGTTCCACACCAGAGTGTAACCAATACCTTTTTGAAGCTGATAAAAATTGTATGGCTCGAGATAGACATGCATATTAGCATGCAGACCCATACGCAAACACTCACACTCACATTTAGTCTAGGCTTTGCTCTACTCTATGTGTGTCCCTGCACTGAGCTCACAGGATACGTGGTATGTTATCTGTGTATGTGTTTGAGTAATACACTCCCACAAAGAGAACCTACAGTCTCTCTCCTACTCTTTCCCTCCTCCTCCCCTAGGACAAAGTACCAATTTCTCCATTGCCTGCAGTCACGGAGTAAGTCTAGGGAGGAGGCTGCCAGGGAGAGATGGCGTAAGGAGGAGGACAGAGTCAGAAGAGGTTGTGGAAATACACACCCGATGCTATCAACCCAGAGAGTCACCGGGGTCATTGTCATATGTCACTCAGTGTAACACAACGCTCTGTGATAAGCGAGCCGATTGCAAGTGCAATTGGCGACGACGTGATATTGTTCTTTGCCGGCATTCGTGACGAGACATGAAATTAACCCCCAGTGCTTTGGCGATAAACATCTAAAATGGTTTGGGCACCTCAGGGGCTAATGCAAAGAGACGGGATGCTATCAAAATATCAAATGTGCGTGACAAGCTGCACAAGGACCTGGTCTGTACAATACCTGCCTTTCTGAGTGTGATTTACCTGCAATGCCTGGCAGCAAATCACTCAGCAATGAGCCACAAGTCACCTCTGTCTATGGATTTGCAAGTACAGTAATAGATTGCGTTAATAGACATATTTATTTACATTTACTGATGTGGATTTCATGTTTTTAATGAGGTAAACCTTTCATTGGATAGAATTGGTAACTTTGTAATTGGTAATCTGATGAAGGTCAGTCAGGGGTAATAATTGAAGCCATCTATTCCTCAAATGGAGAAATTCTTGTAGGGTCTGTTTCTTTGTGCCAAGAATGACTCCTTACTGAGTACAATGCATGTATATTTTCTGACCTTTGCAGGATGTTTCGAAGGACAGGAATGGCAGTGTCAGTGGACAGAGACCTGCGTGTCTGTGTATGTGCGCCACGTGTCTTGGCTGCGCAAAACGTGAAGGTGATAGGTGTCATCTGAGGGCATGATTTAGCCCCCTGACATCATCCTGACTGACTTATGATCTGGATTTACTCTTTTATCTTCATAAATGATGAGCTTGGAAATAGGAAAATGGTATGTACTCTAGGGTGACCCTGTGGTCCAGTGGTTAGCGCGTCAACCTCACAGTGCAGAGGTGCAGGGTTTGATTATGGCTCGGGCTTTCCTCTGTGGGGTTTGCATGTTCTCCCCATGCCTGCGTGGGTTTTCTTTGGGTATTCCGGTTTCCTCCCACATTTCAAAAACCTGCATGTGCAGGCTGATTGAACACTCTAAATTGTCCCTAGCAGTGAGTGTGAGCGTGGATGGTCGTTTGTCTGTGTGTGCCCTGCGATTGGCTGGCAACCGATTCAGGGTGTCCCCCGCCTACTGGCCGGAGACAGCCGGGATAGGCCCCAGCGCCCCCCACTACTCCTGTGAGGATAAAGGGGATTGGAAATGGATGTACCGTATTTTCACGACTATAAGGCGACATTAAAAGTCTTAAATTTTCTCCAAAATGGACAGGACGCCTTATAATGCGGAGGGTCAAGTGTATGCGCCGAGTTCCAAAGCCTGACTGAGAGCACTTCTGGCCGACACGCTGTTTATACAGAGAAAAGGCGGACGTGAGTGACGACAGGCATGCGGAAGTCCGCCAATGAGTGAAGGGTGGGCGTGTAAGAGGATGCTAAAGGCACGCCCCCAGCAGGTACCAGTCGCCAATGAGTGAAGGGTGGGCGTGTAAGAGGACGCTAAAGGCACGCCTCTAGCAGGTACCAGTCGCCCATGAGTGAAGGGTGAGCATGTAAGAGGTGAAGAGAAAAAACGTGAGTACATTGTAAGATGGCTAAATAAAGTACAACCGAACTCAGTTTTGCTTCCGTTGCCTTTTTAAAAACGTGTTTTTAGCGCGCGTGCATGCATGCCGTATGTTTAAGCTGGCGTATGTTTTACCATGCCTGGCTGCGCCCAATAATACGGTGCGTTTTGTGTATGTGTCAAATACAGAAATAGCACCCGTTACTGAGACTGCGCCCAACAATACGGTGCGCCGAATGTTCGTGAAAATACGGTACTCTATTAGTGCATAGGTACACATTAATGAAAATCCAGCACATACTTTCTTGCCTTTTTTTCAAGAGTTCTTTCAATGAAGCCACGTTATGTTTTCAACTTGGTAAAAACCCCAAAGGCAGTATTGAATCAGTACCTGTGGACTACAGATTCATACGAGATGTGATCACCTTTATTTGGGACTGTGTGGCACAGCAAAAAAAGTGTATCTAAGCACCCCTGAGCTGCGTCCGTTGGTGATCAATACCTTGCTCAAATTTTCCTCTGCAGTAATTCGGAAGCTCACAAGTATTTCTCCAACTTGCATTTACAGTTTATTTTCGCAGGAACACTCCACTTCCAAGTACTTATGTTTAAGCTTCTGCCACTAACAAAAATGTTCGCGGCAAAAAGTCGACATCAAGAATCATTCCAGACTTTTGGTCAAAGATTATTTCCATCTTTCAACCAGCACAAAGCTAATTACGGTCCCAGATAATCAGACTAAACAAGATATGATTTGGAGGTATGAATCTGTGAAAGGTAATCAGAATATACCCTTGTGTCTATTTTTCTCCAAATAGCACAATAATTCACTAATTAAATGTGTTCGGAAGAAGTCTTTAATGTAGTTAATTAGGCGATGACCTAATTAGGACGATGTTTAGTGAGGTAATGAAGCAAGTGGCGGGAGGCGCGTTAGCAATCCGCCTGACAGTGCAGAGATCCGAGGTTTGATTCCGGCTCCGGCCTTCCTGTGTGGAGTTTGCGTGTTCTCCCTGTGCCTCTGTGACGTTTTTTCCGGTACTCCGGTTTCCTCCCACATTCCATAAACATGTGTGACAGACTAATGCAACATTTTTAATTGTCCCTCTGTATGATTGTTAGCGCAAATGATTGTTCATCTGTGATTGGCTGGCAACCAGGTCAGGGTTTCCCCTGCCTACTGCCCGAAGACAGCTGGGATAGGCTGCAACACGCCTGCGACACTTTTGAGGATAAAGCGGATCAGAAAATGGATGGATTGATGGATGAATGAAGCAAGTGGCTCATACTCCTGGACACAATGCGATAACTGAAATCCCCCCTGGTGGTCATTAAAGTCAATGCAGGATAAAAAGCATTCAGGCTTGCAACACACATTACATGAACTGCATACATATCCCAGCAATATTAAGCCTTTTTTTCTGCTGAATATCCTATCGTGTCCTCCCAAATTAACAAGTGAAAATGATGCTCTTGGGTTCTCCACACAAATTAAGAGCAAGCATTGAGTGTGGTTCAATTCATATTCTGCTCGACCACTTTAGCAACAACCCTGCTCATCTTCTCCTTTGCACTTTGAAATGAAAGCTGCAGTGATGGCTTGAAAGAACAAGACTGCCACTGATCAAAATATTGTCCCCTTCGGACAAAATAGTTCCCCTTTCCAAATCGAATGTCCTCATTCGGGAGCTGTTTAGCTGCAAACATAGCCCCTCAAGCGTCAGCTTTGGAAATGCTGGGCTGTTAAATTATGTGTGTGCTATGTGGTAACCAGGCATTTAAAAAAAGGAAGAAAAAAAAGCATGGTTTAATGAGGGGTGATAATGTGTTAGACTGAGAATATACATTACATATGTGATGTTTGCTTGCATGACAACAGGAGATGTATGCTGACCTACCTCCAAGTAATGACTATGATTTAATTGAAGGTTTTGAAACTCAGAGAGTTGTGTGAAGGTTTTCGCAAACTATCCATCCATCCATCCATCCATTTTCTAATCCGCTTCTCATCACAAGAGTCGAGGGAGTGCTGGAACCTCTCCCAGCTGAGTTCGGGCAGTTGGCAGGGGACACCCTGAACTGGTTGTCAGCCAATCGTGGAACTGTCAATACTTTATAGGGAAAGTAAGTTTGTGAATGCCTGAAACAGAGCATATGTACTCAGAATTGTTGTGTATTGCTTCATATCATTGTCAGCGGCATCACAAGGGTATGATTCTTTTCATTCATGTGTCAATAAACCGTGAGGTGTGTTTCTGTTACATTGGTCAGCCTAAACTTTAGATTTGCTGTATTTGTACAACCTCCCTCTCGTGGATCTGAAGAAGATAATAAAAGCAAAACAACTCTTCGTACAGTATGTAAGATTTTCCAAGTAAGCTGGTCAATGTTGACTGAAAAGGTTCAAAATTGTGCAAATTTAATCAAGTCAAGTACAACTTTATTGTCAAATGCGCTGTATGTGCAACAGATGATGGTCTTGATTCTTTGTGTTTTGCTTTTCAGTACTTTTGAAACAGTGTAGCATCAATCAGAAATGATGATCATTATTAGTTTTGTTGAGGGTACATTTGTAATTTACTGTGCTGTAGCATGTCATATTGGCTCAAATGATATAGTAGACAGACCTTGGGACCCGGATCTGTTTGTACAGACATTTGTATGAAGAAAGTTTCTGATCATGTTTGCATATTTACATTATCTTAGGTTACACTGATATAATCTTGTAAGGAGAATCATTTCAAGATTTTTGAATGACTTAATGAAGAACTCGTGTACTACAATAATTATCGTAGGTTAAAAGTGTGATTATTCCAGAAACAAATAACGACTTAACGACTTATAATGACATATTTCTAAACTGCTATGATGACCATTGAATTTGTACGGTACCACTGTCTACTATATGCTGATGTTACAAATTTATTTTACATTTTACTTTGGTATTCAGATGATAATTTGACATAATTTTGTAAAATTACTTTGTTGTTCACCACCAAGCCCGAATGTTTTCTTGACCTTATATTAATCTATTCCATTTAACATGAGATTTTCAGCCCCTGATATTTGACCTTGCTGCTGTGTGTCACCCTGTGTGTTTGGCCTGTGTATCAGTTGTAGCAAAAAAAAAAAAAGAAAAAAAGAGAGGAGAAGGCTCTAAGCTCCAGATACACTGTCCGATACACACGGGAATAACGGTGAGTGAGGACTGTTGGTTCGTTTGACAGGGACCTCTTACCCTTGTCTCTCACAGCTCAGATAGAGAGAGACAAATACAGCGCGATGGCCAATGGAGGCAGATAGCAGACAGGCGCAAGAGACGGTATGAGAGCATAGACAAGGGAAAACATAAAGATAGACCACGAGGTGTTGAAGACGGGCCTGGGGAATATGGGTGGTTGCATAAAGGAGCAAAAGCAAAGCGCCAAAGGAGGGCCCATAATAGGTCGAGGAGAGGGGGTAGAGAGAATGGGGATGGAGAAAGCGAGCGATAAGAAAGCAGAGAAGGCCTGGCATAGCACTAGGTTGCAGAGGGTTTATTATTCTCTGTAGCACTCAATCAAACGCCAGCCCTCTGAACACACTCAGCAATGCCGGCGAATCATCCTGGGGGCTTTCTCTGTCTCCTTTCTTTCTCTCCATCCACGACCCCCCCCCTCACCCCTCCCACATTCCCTCCATCTTTTTTTTCCTGCGGTGTATGAGTGCTACCCATCTGTCAGCTGTCAGTGCCAGTGAGAGATATACAGAGCTGTCACTTTGCGTCAGAGCGCGTTTGGGAGGCCCCTTTTTGCAGCTGCCGCTCTACACATGCTTTCCCTATGGCGGCGCAGGGGAATGCTGCTTTGCAAGCACAAATACAAGCACACACAACAAGGCACATCAGGCCGAGCCACACTTTCATTAGTATCGACCGTGATTTCACTTCCCACTGTCATCGTTTGAAAATTGATGTTTGGGTTTTCATTTGGTTTGCAGAAAAGTTTGAATTTTTTTTTTTTTTCATAGATCTGTGATTCGCCTTCTGGCCAAAGTTAGCTGCGATAAGATCTAGTTCAAAGCTGGTGGGGGTAAGCACTGTAGAAAATAGGTGGATGCTTGACAGATGAAACCAAAGTACATGTACACCCTTAAACAGATTTTTTTAAAGTAGATTAACAACATGAACATCACTGTCCAGTCTGCCATTAATGACCAAAGACCGTGACTCGAACACCAACCGTGCATCTGCATTGATCCTGATTTTCGGATCAAGGGAGTGTCTTGGACGAAGTGACAATTTGGTGGCAGAAAGTCTGCTCTGAACACATCTTACACGAAGGATGCAGAGTAAACAGCGGGTATAATGTGCCATATTTCATTTATACATAGAAAAAACATAGGCATCAAACTCTGAATCATTTGTATTGTATTGTTTTTTAATCAGTTCAAATTCCATTGTGTGGGGTGGGGGCACACAAACAATTAGGGGTGTGGGAAATCTCCACATGCTCACGTCATAGCGCCGATGGCTTGGGCCATGTTGAGACTCCAGTGCACGACGAGTCCGGTGCATTTCAAGGAATGAAAGGAGATGCTTTTTGGCCGTAATTGAAGTTGGCAGTGACTACTCCCATGGCTGTGCCTGTGCAGTCCTCCCTCTTGGACATTCGCTATCCTGTTCTCATCTGTGAAATTACCAGCCTTGGGTCTAACCCACCTCCACGTCGAGTTATGCCATGTGCCACGCCAGATTTACACCGGTCATGAAAATCAAGGCCGATGTGGAGCGTGGAGAAAAGTATAAGAGCCACACTGCCCTCTGTACCTTTTCACTGGGTCTCACTTCTACAATATAGTTTAAAGCCCTTTGACCCTTTATTAAAACTAGCAAATTGCAGAAAGAGAACTGACAGGAGTGAGTTGGAGAGGCAGAATGTATACCAGAACAATTGGAAAGCGGGGGGCAAGGCAGCCTATCCCGTAAAGGTGCCTGTTGCTTTGGGGATTTCTTCACCTCAAAAAGTACAAAAATTAAACTATGAAAAATTTTCACCTCTTGTGTCTCAATGGAGCTCTCAATAGACTCTGAAAAGTGTGACGTACTCGGTGGGTTCTCATACAACACACAAGTATTGGGCATCCTTGGGCGCGAAATTTCAGCTTTCATAGCCAATAAAATTCCAACATTTGGACTTGCATAATCCGACATCATTGCCGGTCCGGGTCCGGACGATATTAGAGGCTCCTGCCTTTGATGGCAATGTGCCCTATCCAGTATGGCCTCCACAAATTGCCATTGTCTACTACAATAATACATCCATCCATTTTCTAATCCGCTTATCCTCATGAGTTTCGCGGGGGTGGTGGAACCTATTGCAGCCGTCTTCGGGCAGTAGGCGGGGTACACCCTGGACTGGTTGCCAGCTAATCACAGGGCGAATTAAGACAAATGATCATTTGCGCTCACAATCACACCTAGGGTCAATTTCATTCATTCATTCATTTTTCGAACCGCTTTATCACTCACTAGGGTCGCGGGGGGGGGGGGGGGTGCTGGAGCCTATCCCAGCAGGCAGGGGACACCCTTCGGTCAGCAGGCAGGGGACACCCTGAATTGGTTGCCAGCCAATCGCAGGGCACACAGAGGCGAACAACGATCCACACCCACACTCACACCTAGGGACAATTGAGAGTGCTCAATCAGCCTGCCATGCATGTGTTTGGAATGTGGGAGGAAACCGGAGTACCTGGAGAAAACCCACGAAGGCCCGGGGAGAACATGCAAATTCCACACAGAGAGGCCGGAGCTGGAATCGAACCCGGTACCTCTGCACTGTGAAGCCAACGTGCTAACCACCAGACTACCGGGCCACCCTAGGGTCGATTTAGCGTGTTCTATTAACCGACCATCCATGTTTTTGGAATGTGGGAAGAAACCAGAATACCCGGAGAAAATCCATGCAGGCAAGGGGAGAACAGGCAAACACCACACAGGAAGGCCGCAGCCCGGAATCAAACCCCAGACCACTGCACTATGAGGCGGACATGCTAACTAGTCGACCACCCTGCCGCCTACTACCATAATATGTTTTCATATTTTCTCTTTTGAAAGCCACCTCACCACAGTGTTACGCCATAGCCAATAACTTCTATGTATACAGTGGGCAGGCTGTGATGAGCTGTTTTATTTCACGAAAAAGCCTTTATTTCCCCCTGATTTCAAAATCTTTTCATCCAATTGTTGTGAAGAAAAGTACAATTGAATGAATGAAAAACATTTTTCAAATAACCCTAATTTGTACTCGCATTGTTGCAGTTTAGTGGAAAATTACACTGACTTGACGTGAGAACGCATTCAGTTGTGTTGATGATGATGTGATGAGTTAAAGATTAGACGGGCTTGGGGTGGATATGTATTAAGGTGTGTGGTTAGATTACTGTATTGTAGGCCTTTTGCTGACACTCTGACGTTTTCTATGACAAGAGAAAAGGGGATGTGTGTAGCTTCCTTCCAGGCCTTCTATTTGTGTATGTTGACGAGATTGCTGGGTTTTGTGCCTTTTGTGTTTCTCCTGCCATTCCAGTGCCAATTGTGTTGGGTTTTGGGGGCTCGTTATTAGAGGGTGACAGTTTCTGGGCGGAAACAAACACGAGTCTGACGATTAACACCGTGTCACCATGTCAGCTCATACTGTAATCCTGGTATTCTGTCTATCACAGAATACCAAGAATAAGTGTACAGGGAAAGGGGGAGGAGGTGAGAGCAAAGGACAGTGAGAATATCATAGAACTCGAGACGCAGTGTGAAAAAAAGGCATGGCCCAGATCCCAGGAGAGGCAGATAAAGCTGTGTTGTTCATCGAGGACATTATGTACGTGACGCCGTACTGTAATGCAACGTGAACATTCCTTACAATCCTGGGCTCTCCACAGGGAGGAGCAAGGCCTGCTGGGGGATCTGTTTAGTTGATCAGATGTGCCAGTGCTCTCACCCGGCATGGGAGTAGACTATATGGTGCATGATACAAAGGCAGAGTGGGGTGTGACCGACTAGAATAAGATAAAGGTTACTACTGATACAATACATACAACACACTACATCTTTATTTATATAGCGCTTTCACGACAGCTGCAGCTATAAAGAAGCGCTTTACAGGACAGTTAACATAAAATAACAAAATACGGTAATATAACACAAAACATAAGGCATGGACAGTCATGCAATCACTGCAGAAGAGCATTGTAAGGCTAGGGATCGAAGAATGGCAGACACAGAATTAGGCATTGTAATTTAAGAATTGATCTTGTAATAGATAAAGCATATGAAGGGTATGGAAAATTGTGATGTGATTGTGTTTTTGGAAATGCTGGAAAAAAACATTGTAATAGTCTTTACAATTAGGAGCAAAGACCAGTTTATGTGGTTGTTAGGGCCAGAACCGCTCCGGGATAAACTGTTCATGCCACAGGCCGGTCCTAAGTCAACTGACTACAGTGAATTTAACAAATTTCTGTCGAAATATACTATGGTAGCCTGAATCAGGTCCACCACATCAAACGTACAGGTCGCGTGCATGGTACGGAGCTGCAGTGAGTGAGTGAGAATGACTGACAAGAACTAAGTGCATCACATCTTGAAACATAATAAAATTACAACGTGGATGGGTTGAGTGAGACATTGCTACTGTACATCATTTTTGGGCACTTTTTGTACCCTCTCACTGATACTTTGGATTGGAGCAATGGCCAATTGACAAAACAATCCAATTTTGCAACGAGGAAGGGGCCTTTTAAGAGTAATAAGGGATAATGGTGCAATGGAAGACACTGGGTAAAAAAATGTTAAATTAAAGAAAAATGTTGACTAATTTGCCCTTCTGTAGTTTATGTGCATGTGTTCATTGTTACCCAGTTGGCCGTGCTCTGTGTGATCTATCTATCTAGCTAGCTAGCATAAGTGTGATAAATACCTTTACATTTAAAGGAATTGGATGGCTCCAGTAACCAATCAGTTGCAAAGTTGTTGGTTTTGTTTTTTCATTTAATTAAATCTTTTTTGGTTTTTTAACAGATTTTATTTGGTTAAAATGGATGACACTTGGGCATTCATTTTAACAGACAGACAGATAGTCAGTACTGTAACTGCACCACATAAATTAAGGGGTTTAGGCTGGAAGTTTCAAAGATAATAGTAGTCATGACACACTGGAGTCCAGAAATTGGGAAATATTCAGAGTCTCGTTTGTGTTCCTCAAGGTAATCCACTCTCAGGTAGCCTGATGGGGTTAATAACTGCAATGGACTTTTTTTCAGTGTCACGTAAGTGGCATAGGGTTCAAATGCTAACAAACAAGTCTCCAAGTTACAAAATATTGACGTTAAAAAGGTACCACTGTGGTGACAGGACACCGTGTACAATATAAGTGTACAATGATGAGACACTACTAGAACCTGATTAAAGATTCTGGGCCCTGTTTTCATTCCGGACGCAAGTTATATTCATTTTCTCCTGAAGATACATTTTTAGAAACACCCCTCATTGAATGGCGTGAAATCATGTCTGCGGACTGCTTGCATTGTGAAAGTGTGACTATGTGCAAGGGTTGCAATATGGTAGATAGGACAATACAAAAGTGACTGAGAGTATCTTCTTGCATGAGACAAAGCCACCTTGTCAACAAAGGTAAATCCAAGCCGGTTTGTCTGTACTCAGCACCTCCAACAGAAATTGTGCTTCACCTTCACACTTTCAATCAGTTTTTCTATCATCGAGATGTCACATTAACATACACGCATGCACTCATGCCATTAAAAATAGATGGCATCTTGCAGATGGGCATGTTTGTGTGCAAGTAAACACATACACAGGCACAGACTTTCCACTCCCTCCTCTAGCACCTCTCAAACCTATTATTGGCAGCAGTTCAGTGACGGCTGTGTGACTGCCAGTACTGCGGATCTGCTCCTGGAGCGAGCTCTCCCCATCAGCGCTGGCTTGATTACCCTGATGTATGCACACCCAGACACTTGACAATCTCTCAGCATTTACATATGCAGGCTCAGCACTCCACACTACTTCTGATCTGAGGTGGATGTGTGTGTGTATGCGTGTGTGTGCGTTTGTGTGTGTGTGAGGATGTGTTTGTGAGATTTAGTGTGGAAGTGCGCACAATAGTGCGGCTGTTCACGAGGCAAGTGGGGAACGGTGAAGAGAAATGGCACTCCTCGCTTGCTAAACGTAAAACAAACAAACTTTAATCAGATGCCGAGCTCCTGCTCTTCAAAGACTAGAGTTGGAAAGCAAGAGAGAGAGAGAGAGAGCGACGGCTCACCTCAGGGTGTGCAACGTCGTAAACACACAAGCAGAGCATTTACCAGTTTCCCTGTTATTCACTCTCATGTCAAACACATAGCACTCAGAACTAACGCACACACAACCGGGGATTGAGCGGTGTTAAAATCCTCACAAAAGCATGTGCTTGACTGATGTTTTTCTTTCATTTCAAATGAAAAATCATCATAAAAACAAGCCTCCTTTCCCCCACAAAACATCATTCAAAAGGCCCTGCCTCTTCTTCTTTCCTTTTTGCTGTCTCTGTCAACGTGAGGGGAGCGTCGACGCGAGGCATCCATCCATCCATCCATTTTCTACCGCTTATCCGGGGTCGGGTCGCGGGGGCAGCAGCTTTAGGAGGGAAGCCCAGACTTCCCTCTCCCCAGCCACTTCTTCGAGCTCTTCCTGGACGCGAGGCAGAAGCGGAGAAATAGAGGCGGCGAGAGAGGAGGTCTGGGGAGTTGCACCGCGTCGATCCTTTTTGGCTGGCGGTTCATAGGCTGGGCTGATCATCATTAAAACGCACGCAACTTGACATGTTTATTTAATAGCTGCTCGCGGCAAAGACGGCAAGCTGCTGCTATCTCTCACCGTCACATGTTGATATGTGCCACGTCTGCAGAAGTGGATGTTGACATTTCTTTAATCCCCCTCCCAAAAACAGGACCTTTAAATCAATATGTGGTCTGTAATGTTACATTTAACTGCAAATTGACACTCTTCGGGATGACAAATGACTGGTCAAGTCGCTTCTTTTAACCATGAAGGGGTTGGGGTCGTCACTTCCCATGAATGTCAGATTGAAAATCAACACCGATATCCAGATTCTCCTAATTCCAACAGTTAGCGTTCATGTTTTCAGTTAAAGGGCAAGTATCGAACACTCTCTCTTGATTTCTGTATTGATCAGCTTCCACCACCACAAAAAAAAAAAAACAACTATTGCAGTGGCTGACAATCCACATGCAACACACAATGAGAAAGAAAATAGTTTATGGAATACTGTCCTGGTCTGTGTTTCTGTTGATTAGATTTGTATTTGGTAATGTCGGATGTCATGTCTTGTTTTCTTGTGCTTGTCAACCCGGCCGGTCCCTTGCGTTTTCCAATCCGCTCCTTCAGCCACTCGCGCCTTGTCTAGGCGTCCCTCTTTTTTCCTTCAGTTTACCGGCACTAGTATTTACTTCCCTGTATTCTTGATAACTACACACTCCTCGTATCCCTTTTTGGTTACATTTCAAAACAAATAATTTCTTTGAGAATCTCTTGTCATGCCAGTTTATGGACTAGTACAGCAGTCGGCAACCCGCGGCTCCGGAGCCTCATGCGGCTCTTTCATCCTTATAATGCGGCTCTGATTGGCTTAGGAAAATAAATTACTAATTTTTTTTTTTTTGTATTTAATTGAAGTGTGTTTTATTTGTGTTAGTTTTTATATTATTTTAGTTCTAAATTTGAAGATTATTGTGATCTTGAAATATTAAAATATTAATTAAATTATTTGATATTATTTTTTCGTCGCTCAAAATAGACGTCACACTGCGGAAGCTGGTATACCCGCTGAAACGACGCGCGCGCACCCGGCGCGTGCCCCGGCCCCTGAGCCCGGAGAGAGGTGCCGAACGGGGCGGAGGAGGACGGCGGAGGCGACGGCGGCGGCGGCGTTCGACGTTGGCCGCGGGAGAGGCGTGGGGGCGGGCGTGACGGTGGGACGGGCGGGGTGGTGGTACGGCGCGCCGGTCGACGACCGGTCGTCTCCTCTACCCCCCGCCACGACCACCCAGCGCCCCGGCCCCCGCGGCCCGACCCCGTGGCCGGCGGCGGCGGCGCACCCCGGCGCGTGCCCCGGCCTCCCGAGCCCGGGGCGGAGGAGGACGGCGGAGGCGACGGCGGCGGCGACGTTCGACGTCGGCCGCGGGGAGAGGCGTGGGGGGCGGGCGTGACGGTGGCACGGGCGGGGGCGGTGGTACGGCGCGCCGGTCGACGGTCAAAATGTGTTCATTAAATTAATAAAATGTAATTTTCTCTGTAGCACGTGGATTTCATAAGAAACATGCTGCGGTAAAGTAGTAGAAGTTTTTTTTTTTTTCATTTTAGATGTGCGGCTCCCAGTGTTTTCTTTTCCGTGGAAACCGGATTCAAATGGCTCTCTCGGTGTCAAAGGTTGCCGACCGCTGGACTAGTAGAAGCAATAGCCTGCTTCTTCGCCTTTAAATTTCGTTTTTTTTCTAATTCAGTGATAGCTTATCGCCCTGACTTAAATAAATAATAATAATAATAATAAATATTGCGTGATGGAAGTTTTTCACCCTCGACAAGGTGTTGCCTTTGATTTAAAAGTCATCACATACAATTTACATAGGCACACGATGCACGTAAGCCGGCACAATTAATAACATCTCATACAAGAGCGGCGCAAAATGATATCAACATAATAATATATAGCTTGTTAAGGTAAGGTTTCTAATCTTTGGACCGACACCTTTCGGTGTAGCGTATACCAAATTCACAAATGCACTGAACTAGACCATTGCCCATGCAGGAAAATTGCGCCCAATTCTACGTTGTGTTACCAAATGATCGGATGGGTCGGAATGAGGCAGCGCCACGCGCCGAAACGCCCGTATGGGTGCAACACAGCCCCAATCATGCTAGACTAGACTTGGACTGGCACAAAAATGAAGTTACGCCCTTTGCATGGGCCAGTCTGCCAAAACAGGGCCCTAGATGTGTTCCACATGCATGAACAGCATGTATAAAACTAGGGGACAGCAAAAAAATGTTTCAATGGTCTTGCAAGTACAGCAATGGAATGCCACGGAATTGGATATTTGCCACAAATCTGCATAGCCACTTGTTTGTGCAGGACAGCCTCCGCCGCCATATACCTGATGTGTTTTACATTTCTGCATATTATTCAACATACCACCATATGTATTGGTGCGATAACCATCTTACAGTATCGAGGGAATGTGAAGACACATTTTTTTCAGACATCATACCACAGTCAACTAGCACTGTACACATTAATGTTGCATTTCATATTGTTGTTTTTTGCTTCAAGAAAAAGTCAAGCTTTGTTTTGGAAAACACCTCGTCTTCTCATTCCATTTATTGCATTGCTTTGTAGAACTGACAAGTTTCTGTTAAACAGTCAAACGACTGCAAAAGATCTATGTGAAACCTTTGCATACCCTTCCGTAGTATTTGTTTGGTGCTTCAAGGCATTTCCGTATGAATGAGTTACTTTGGCTGTCCTTTTTTCGCCTTTCACAATGGAAAGCTTAACAATTGCAGTTATTTGTTGTTACACTTTTATAAATGCATCAAATAAAAGACAGCGTAGCAGCAAAGCATGAATGATGAACACATGTGTCTCATATTTCTTAGTGTAAATCGTTTTTCAAACTAAGACATGCTTTCTTCTCAGGTGCATTGTTTTGACAAGGACTTTGATGTTATTGATTGCGCATTAGAGAGCCTCCCCGGCTGATTGATTGGCAGCTGTCAAAGATCTTCGCTGTCAAGTATAACAACCAAAGCAACAACCAAGAACCCTACGGAGGAATCAGATCCCCTCCACCAATCCCTCATCTCGCTTCACTCCTGCTAATGCAGCCTGACTGAGTAAAAGTAACTGATAGCGCCCGTCGACAAACATGATTCTTGTTTGTGGTTTGGCGATGAAGGCACCACGTTGCATGAAATAAAGTCTTCGAGGACATTGACTCTTACACCTGTAGGCTTTTCTATCCTAGGGGTGGCGGTGGAAGCTGAGAGTCCACTGTCAATCTCTCATTCCAGTGTAATTACAAAGGTGAATTATCCCACAGAGGCCTCACGAGTGGTCAACCAGACACCCACAAGACTTCCTGTCTCAGGAGATGGCTAATTATAGTCCACACAGAACGCCGGTGGGTGGGCTTGGCTGGGAGCTTCGGCATCAAAGGTTTTGAAAAGGATTTTATTCATAATGCTCATATATTTCAGTCTCCTACCTGAAGCTGAGTAGAAACGACCAAAGAAAACAAAACAAAACGTATTGTTCTTTAAATATAAACATTTGGCATTTTTCAAATTCTTATATTTACTATCTTATATATATATATATTTCTGGGTGCCTATTGTTTTTTTTCCCCATCAGCAACAATATTTGTGTGTCCAAGCCCTATCTAAAGGAACCTATAAAAATGTGATCAGACAGTGCTGAGAGAAGCTACTGTTTCCCAAGGAGGGATGGTTGTCATAAAAACAAGCCGAGTCGGGATTTGGTGGTGTCACTCAATAAATCAGTAGGAGTTTAATTACTACGCTGGTGCGGAGGAACCATGACAATGGAACTGTGTGTGTGTGTGTGTGTGTGTGTGTGTGTGTGTGTGTGTGTGTGTGTGTGTGTGTGTGTGTGTGTGTGTGTGTGTGTGTGTGTGTGTGTGTGTGTGTGTGTGAGAGAGAGAGAGAGAGAGAGAGAATGATGAGAAGTTGCACCAGGCACTCTGCTCAGTTAGTAAGCGTGGTGCACGTACAGCGAATCAGGTTGAACTTGAGCATCCCCCTTTCTTACTCCACCAAGTATGGCGTATCTCTGAAACATTATTCTTCTCTGACTTGCATGGCATTGTTTTCAGTGTTTGTATAGTCCTTCCCCCCTCACCCCCCACAATGAAAATGAATTGAAGATCACAACCACGATGTAGTTACCCGACCAGAAAAGCTAATAGGCTATCTCTTATTTCTTCGGCTGTGACAACTACTCATCTTCTTCTTTGTACTGTCGGAACTTTGGATGCCCTGCGGCACAATGCTGCCTCACACAGGTCAGTCTTGGTACTATGAAAGATACAAAGGATTATGGGTCAGTAGGTTATATCATATATGTGTTATTCACAGGTGTCAAATCCAGGTCCAGAAAGTTCAAAACTCTGCTATCATTTGGCTTTGGCCACAAGTGCTTCACATTTGGTGATCTTTAAAATTGGTGTGTGTGTGTGTGTGTGCACGGTCCCGAGCAAAATGCTAACGAATAAACAGGTCTGTTTCATTTTTCGGCGCAAGTGGTGTGTTTAGAGATGGTGATCTGCTTAGAAACTCACTCTCCCAAATGCTAATGCGTTTTTCCGAGGCACATTTCCCCTCCATCACCTCCTTTTTTAAAACTGTCCTGGGCTGGAACTTTCGAGGCTAATCTCTGCCTCATACGCTACCACACACTGACTCTGACCCACCACACCATAATCCTGTGATCGGAGAGAAGAGTGAAAGACTTAAGGGGTGCAGAAAGAGGGAGCATTGAGAAAGAGTAAAGAGAGGACTGCAGGGGGTAAAGAATGAGAGAGGAAGAATGGACGTAGCAGAAAAAAAACAAAAGTGTCTTGAAAGGCTCTTATAAATAAAATGATGATTATTATTATTTTAAAAACCACAGAGCGACCCCAAAGAGGAGCAGTTCTAATTTGAATCCAAATTAAATTGTACACCTTCCTCAATAGTTCTGAGCACCTGCATATGCCTGAACTTTCTGTCCCAACATGTCTCATAATTTAGATTCAGGTACCATGTCTCCAAATAACATTTTGGAAAAAATGTGAAAAATTATTATTTCAAAATGGAAGGATTTGTGAATTTTAATCCAAATGTTTTTCCTTTTTTTTTTTTTTTTTTTTGCCATTGGTTGAATACTTGTACCTCCTCGATCAAATTTTGAGACACCGGTAATTTACTTACACCTAGTAGGAGTGGCATGTGTCAGGTGATACAATTTCTGTGGCCCAACCAAAATGTTCCAATCCTCGAGATGTGTTTAACAAACCTGCCAGGTCTACCTCATCATTTGCAGAATATTTTCAACATTTTGGATTGTAAGGTTTTACTCTGTTGCACATTTGAAGAATGCATTTTCAAATCCAGCAGCGCATGAGAAACCAGCTTGTACATTTACACCCCATACTCGAAACGCTCAACATAGTCTTTGCAATTCCAATAAAAGTGTAAAAAAAAAAAGAAATGTCAACATTTGTCTTGAAAATAAGCATGCATTTTGCTCACGATTTTTCACGTCAAATTGTGCTTGAATTCAATGATTGTCAGAGTGTAAGAAGTGACATTCATCGTGTGTTTCAAAACAGTGCAAAAGAACGAGTAAGAACTAGCCGGCAAAAGACTCAAAAGGCATAAGAGGTGCAAAAACAGGTTTGGCAGAGGAAGGATATATTTTCATTACAAAAAGAAACAGAATAAGTCATGTTTCTTTGACATGGTCACACTTAGGGGGGAAAGTATCACAATTTGAAGCTTTAATGTGCAAGATTGTGGCTGTGTGCAAAACTACATAGCAGGGAAATGTTCTATATCCACACACACACACACACACACACACACACACACACACACACACACACACACACGGGCCGTGAGTGGCTGCTGGCTTCACTTTTCAGCTCTAGCATGGATGAAAAGAGTCGGAATTACAGCTGTCAATTCAGATGGAGATCAGGTGGCAGAGATGAATGAGGAAACGGCAAATTGTAACTCTGGGGTTTCACAAACGCACGTGTGCACCTACACAGAAGAATTCATGTGTACATGATTGCATGAGTGCTTAACATAAATTTATGAATCCCTAAATTCAAAACATCTCCACTGACTATAGCATGCTCTCAAAGATATTTACCGATTGCTGAATTTCAGCCTGCCCCCATTTCAACTTCAAAACAATGGCAAACGTAGATAAAGTGTTTTTTTTCAAATGTCTTATCATTCAACAGTGAGAATATGCAGATTGTTTCCAGTGTGTGATAAGTGCCAATGTCCCATGCACACTTTTGCATTTGATATGATTCAAAGTGTTCTGTGTGCGACTGACAACAAGAGAATTTTCCCAAAGAGAGTAATTAATTTCCTGGCACCTCAGTTGTGGGAGCTTGCAAGGCAAATGAATCAATGAGTAGGGGTAGGAAGCCCCCCCCTCCACGCACACACACACACGCACGCACACTCCACTGCAGATTTCAATGCTAATAGACAGATGCCAATCTAACTCTCAGTCTCTGCCCCTCCCCCTGTTCGACATGTGTGCTCCTTGGCTGAGATACGCCAGCATTTGTTGTACCCCGCACCCACTGGCCCTCTTCCCATGTGCGAGAGCCTTGGGCAAAGCAGTCAAAAGAGAAACCAGTACCTCCCAATTTGTCATCTCCCAGTATGCGCAAGTGTGAATGGACACAGAATGTGCTTGAGCTGATACAAAGGAAAAAAAAAAACCACATAGACACAATGTGGCAATAGATATGTTCAGAATAATTTGGAGTGGAAATAACGCGCTGTGATCTCATGAATATTATTCATGATGAAATCTTACAAAAAGAACACTCGTCTATTTGGCAAGTGTATCGGCATGCCAATTGGACAACTCCGTTCTGCGTTTGAGGGAAGGCATGCATGCTACTCGGACGGCGCGCATGTACTTGTGCGCCCCCTAGCTCTCAGCTGAGACTCACTCATTCACCCCGCCCCCTCTTCATCCTCCTCCTCCTGCTCTTCCTCCTCTTGCTCTTCTCTTGCCCTACATATCAGTCCCGGTGAGAATAGCCCCGTCTAACACCCGGCTTCACGGAGACAGTGTTTTGTCATGTTTTATATCATTCTACTAATGGCAAGAAGGCAGCCCCCTCGACAAAAGACTGCTCTATCCCTAAAGATCTCTGGTAAAAAAAAAAAAATTAAAAGCGCTGCGGAAAAAAAAAGGAAAAAAATGATGACTAGCCTTAACCGAAACCCCAGTTTAAGTACCGTAAATTCCGGACTATAAGCCGCTACTTTTTCCCAAAACTTTCAACCCTGCGGCTTATACAGTGATGCGGCCAATTTGTGTAATTTTTCTAACGGCCGCCATGGGCGCTCGAGTAGAAAAGGTAAGATTAAGACCCGTCTTTATGACACTGTTTAATTCCGACACTGAGGACGGTGACTTTGATGGCTTCAGTTCACAGGAGGAAGATGAAGACGGCTCACCGTGATTTTTACAAGTACCGGTATGTTCTTTTACCAGAGCTGTTATACTGTGTTGCTATTCTGTTGCTAGCGTGTTGTTACCATGTTGCTACCGTTTTACTGCCACGTCACAGGCACCGTTTGGGAAGAAAGTTATATTATTATTAGTGTTAAGTTATATTAATAAAACTTTGAAAACTCTCTCTGTGTACCGTCTTTCTTTGTAAATATGTTGACATGTTTTAATGTGGGCACATGCGGCTTATATACAGGTGCGGCTTGTGTATGTACAAAATTGGTTTTTCCTCTGAAAATGTAGTGGGTGGGGCTTATAGTCAGGTGCGCTCTATAGTGCGGAAATTACGGTAAGTAAAAAGCTTTTGTGTCATAGTGAGAAACCAGACAAAACTCACATTGTAAATACAGAAAAAAAGAAGAGAGGGATTAGTAATAGAGAGAACCAACAGAATTGGCGAGGCCTCCACCATGCACTTAAATGCACAAAAATGTTCTTCACATGTAGACTAGTATAGACTCCTTACATATATTGTATGCGAACCCACTAGTCCAAACACGGTATTCTGATTAATATTGCAATTGTGGATTGTGAATTAAGCTAAAAAAAATCCATCCATTCTTATCCAGATCAGGGGGTGGCCATTTGGCCACTTGCTGTTGACTGAAAACGACATCACAGTGCCTCAGGGCTCAGTTTGTGAATGTCGTATTATCAAACCCAGAAAACCGGTGACATATTTTTCTAAAGATAATGTTTGATTTACTTCCCCTTTAATGTCAAGTGTGTGTGGAAGAAGCACACACCTAGCAGCATCTCTCATTCACATGAGCTCACCCCCTCCACATTGCAAAAATATGTTAGGTGAACTGAAGACTCCAAATGAATGAATAATTCATTATTATGAGAGCAATAAAAATGTAAGGCAAAAGTCATGAACTGTGAAACAACTGTAACTTGTCGGTTTACAGTATTTGACCATTAGGACAGAATGTTGGCCTTTGACAAACTGAGAAACACACACACACACACACACACACACACACACACACACACACACACACACACACACACACACACAGTCAAGTGACCTATTTGTGATCATTTATGACCCGCAAATGTCAATCAGTGCAAATTTGTGAGGCAATGAAACATACCAGAGAGTTCCGTCAGAGTCGGCCAGACATCACCCCCATCCGTTTTATCCACTGCCGTGTGTGTTTTTGTGTCTTGGTCTGGTTTAAGCTGTGAGCAAAATACACCATGAGATGTCACGAGGTGAGAGGGCGCAATGATTGAGGAAGGATACGATGAGGAAAGGGAGCACAAAAGGCCTGTACCTCATCAGTTTAGTGTCATCTCAGAGGATGAATTGTTGGGAGAAAAAGTCTCTCTGTTGAAGACTGCATATTTTCATTCCTCATTTTCTCCAGCTCTTATTTCACACGGGCTGCGGATGCCTTAATTGTGCTTGCTCTTCAAGGCAGCTTTCTCACTTGCTCTTGATAAGTCTTTGATATTCCGTGCTTCACTAATTGTAGTCGCTGCAGTACATCTATCTTTTTTCAATTTCCTGATAATTAGCCTCTAACTCTTTCATCTGTCTTTTCAAGTGCACTAAATCTCCCTCTCTAATGAAAGTTACACGGAATCCAACAAGGTTGATGGCTGGTAAAGAGAAGGAAAAAAAAATGCTGTGTGTGTGTGTGTGTGTGTGTCTCTCTCTCTCTCTCTCTCTCTCTCTCTCTCGCCGTAGGCAGGCCCTGTCCTTGGGTTTCGAATGAGAAAATATTCAACCTAAAAAAACCACACACACACACAAAAACCACAGGAGCCGTTTAATAAAAACATGCTTGGATATGACTCTGCTTTAATGGATGGGAGATGTGAGGTGAGTGGAGGAGCTAACCTGGAGCGATTCGCTAAAAAGATCAAAAACACTCCAAAATCAGTCAAAGCCCCTGCTGCTCCCCCAAAAGACTGCAGTACTTTCCGCAAGCTCCTGGTAATGAGCCTGACTTAAGTTTTACTGAAAAGTATTTTTTTGGGGGCTACTATGTACATTACAGTATGATAACATCTAAACGCAATGTCACTGGAGTGTGACATCCTAGTTTGAACTCCCGAGTACGACTTCAATTTATTCTTTGCGCATGTTTGTTAAAAAAGAATGCCGAGCCAAAAGATAGAAAGTACGTGACTATTTGATGTAGAGTGAATGTCACTCTAATAGTTTTCCGTCTTTTGATATAGATTTCCATGCATAAATATGTTACTGGTAGCGTTACAAAGAGAAATGCAAACAAAGACAAAATAAGAGGAGACGAGAGAGGAGGAGGGAAAAAAAAAAAGACATCAAAATTGATTTTTCAATCATGCTCGCTGTTTCAAGCAGGGCGTCACATTTTCTAATGACCTCATCCCTCTTGTACCGATGTGAGTTATTTCGCACCGGGCCATTTTAAACTTAGAGGAGTAAGGTGGCGGTGAGGATGGGTACGTGTGGGGGTTAGTGTGGCTGCTAAGTAGGGCTCAAAGCGGTAAAAAGGAAAGGTGGGGAGGGCGAAGGGGATGGTTAACAGGGTCATTTAGATTGGAAGGGAGATCGATACCGAGAGGTAGAGAAGAGGTGTGTCTCTGTCACTGTGATGTGTGGCTTCTGTGCGATTATGGGGGAGGGAGGGAGTGTGTGTGTGTGTGTCTTGTGAACAATGTCACTCTGCTCCAATGATTATATCTTGTGTCATTGGAATTTGCTGTGAATGCTAAAATATCATCCATAAATGAACGTGTGCTTTTCTTGCAATTAGTCTGGGCGGCAAATTGTGTAAGAGCGCGTGCGTATGTGTGTATGCTCTTGTTGCACGCAGCTGTGCGTGCCATTGCTGCAGCGGAATAATCCTGTCCACACATCAGCAATCAGCTGAGAGGAATAAAAATAGTGAGTAGCGTAGTTAGTTACATGTTAAACCGCGAGTCCAAAATTGTAAACGTTTCATTTTGAGCGCACGCCCAAAAAACGTACGATGCAGAGAGATGTTAAACTTGTTTGGATCACTCAACAGTATTGAGAAAAATAAGTACAATCAAAAAAGGGGAGCACTCTAAGTAGGTCCAGTCTTCCCGAGGTCATAGGTCAGGGTGAGTGACTGAACAGCTTGTGAAGACCGCAAGCTGTGTAATGATCAAAGTCTCCTCTGCAGGCAGGAAGCATGCTGACACAGCTGCTTTGATCTGACTGAAGGACAGACTCCGTAAACACATTTAACATCGAGAAACATGTCACTCCACTTTCATAACCAATATTTATAGATGTCATAGTTTTCTCATATATCTGGCATTGATTCAGCTGCAGTGTAGTATAGATGATTATATACAAGCCGGAAAGGACAGCCGCAAAGGCTTGGGCATTTTTCACCTGTGAAATCAATGATAAAAGTACACAAAAATGTTGTTTTCTAAAAAGGGGTGCAGTTTAAAATAAAACAACAGGTTGTTTTCTATAGTATAAAACACTTTTATTAAAAGTAACACGAGTTTGATGATGATGGTTCAAATGTGAGTCTGCTTACTTGAGGGAGCTACTTGGAAACACAGCCTGGTTCTTTTCATCAGGATGAGTGTGGCCAATAAGTTGCCACGAAAAGATCAAGAAAGCAAGAGAGTAAATCCTTTTAGGCTAACACAGAAGTGAAGTCCTTTGTTGTGGCGACAATCATGGCAGTTCATGTTTCAAAATCTGCCTGCATACTATCCGCTCAATTTTTGGCTTTTGAAACGGCTTTCGGATATAGACGTTGTACTGCATGGAACCAATTGACATATATTCATATAAATATATCTACCATATTGGCCCGAATATAAGACGGCCCTGATTATAAGACAACCCCCTCTTTTTCAAGACTCTAGTTTGAAAAAAGACTTTTTGAACACCAAATTAATTTTTATACAGAAAATAATTACAGTACATCTGAGACAAATTATTATAACAATATATTTGAGAGAAAAAGCATGTTATTTTGCCTCATTCATATCTAAAGTGCAATCACATTCGTAAATGAATGGATTCTGGTTTTTGAAATGTAAATGACATCACAACTTCTCCTCAGCTGCCGGTTAACCTGGCCGATCTTCGACCCACTTTTCTCCAGATTGTCACTACGTTTCTCCATTTTCTGTTATCTCTTCTATTATTTTCTTCTCTTTTCCTTCTTACCGCTATTTTTTATTTCTCTTCTTCGTGCTACCGCTATTTTTATTTTTATTCTTCGTGGCAGGGGTTCACTTTGGCGTGGGGAGTCAAGTTCAGCATTCGCTTCAATGATATCTGGCGACATCTAGCGTCGTGAATGGGTATAATGTCTAGACCCCAAATATAAGACGACCTCCACCTTTTCAGTCTTATTTCAATGCAAAAAACACCGTCTTATATTCGGGCCAATACGGTAAATTGATCCGTAATAATTAACAAGTCACAGATTGACATATCGTACTTTGCATTTGTAGTTTTTTAGCTACAAACAGTAGACGCACTTCTATGATTACCTCAATTTCACCTGTGAGGCCAAAAACTAAAGCTGTATTCACACCGCAGGGCATGTATACTGACGAGCGTGCATACAAAAACAATGTCGAGTGGCAAGCATTTGCATAAAACACAACAACACACTGCGCATTGTTTATGTGAGCAAATATGATCCCGCGTGTGTCATTTCTGTATTTGCAACTTTTTAGGTCCATGTTCCTTTTTGTGAGCAGTGGAAATTGAAGCCCTCCAGTTCAGTTAGAATAGGCCAGTCCAGCGTCAATTTAAAGTCAACAATTGCTTCCGAGAGAGGCAGCTTCGAAAATAAAATTTTGGTGAGGAATTGCTATCCATAGTGTTACGATTTTAGTTTGAATTTGATCCTCGTGCCATGTTGAATTGTCGCCTGTTGTGGTGGCTGGCTTGACTAAGCCGCCCAAACGTGTGCAGGACAGCTGCCGGTTTTGAGCGAACCAGGGTGCAAAAAAAAGAGTTGACAGGTCCCATACGGCAAGACAGAGAGGTGTTATATAATTTTTCGAACGGTCCAAGCATCTGAGTTGTGCTAAATATCACACAGTACATTGTGTTGTTTGAATAAGCTGCCATTGTTTATCCCTGATATAATTACTTTATGTTGCTGGAATTATAAAATGAAAAATAATTACAGACCAAAATGTATTTCCTTTGATGACATTGACTGATTAGCACATCCGCCCCAGAGAGCATCAGTCGTGGGTTCCAATTCAGGAACCAGCCTTCTGCTGTGGAGTTTACATGTTCACCTCATACTCACGTTTTATTTTTTATTTTTTGTCCTGCTACTCCATCTAACAACCCCCCCTCCCCTCACACACACACACACACACACACAAATAAAAATGCATGGTATATTTATTGAACACTCAAAATTGTCCGGAGGTGTGATTGTGAATGTGAATGGTTGTTTATCTATGTGTGCCCTGTGATTGGCTGGCAAGGGTGTACGTTGTCCACTGCCGAAGACAGCTGGGATAGGCTGCAGCACACTGGCGACCCTGGTGAGGATAATTGGTTCAGACAATGGATGGATGGATTTCTACAAATTTTAACGGTTCATGTTGTCTAGATGTGTTATAAATCTTCAAGTTAATCCATGAGGGGGAAAAAGAGCACCACACAACAATCTGTTACTCATTTGAGAACCACGCTAAAATGTAATGTGCACCCCCTGTCCATGCTCCTCCCGCTACAAATTCCACCAATGACACAAGGAAATTAACAGAGGAATGAGATGGGAGGAGGTAGAAATGTTTTGGAAAAATTAGATGATCGTTCCTTGATCTAATCACTTAACGGAGAGGTCAACTTGTTATTGACGCAACATGTTATTGACGCAAGTCACAAATCATCCATCTGTGTGGATGTGTTACTACAAATGTTCACTCTATATTTGAAATTTGTTTCAAATGGGATGTTTCAAATGGGATTCAATTAAAGTCAATTATCAAATGACCACTGTTACTCTTCACAACTTTGCAGATGCCAGAGCGAGCGTGTGTAGTCTTTCAAGCACTGGCTTTTCGGTCGGATCCATATCCACATTCGAACCACGTATGAAAGAGGCCTGGGTCAGATTTGAAAAAAAAATTGAGTATTGTTGTGCTGTTCACATTGTATATTAAAAAAATAAAATAAAAAATACAAATCAGATACATGTCACATACGGGCAAGAAAATTGACCTGAATTGACCTGTGGTGTTAACATAGCCTGCATCTCTTTGCTGGCTCTGTCATTTTCTTTTAGAAAGAATTCCTACAGTCGCAAATCTGGATCAAATTTTTCTGTGATCATTTCCTCTGTTATCATGCAGGGAAAGGGCATTCCCACAGCAGGGGAAGGCTCCTCCATTACTCGATTGTTCATGTTCACTCTGTTAGGAAATGCTACTCATTACAAAAACACAACCTTGTTTCCTGTTGTAATGGACCTCTTTGAGAACAGAACTTTACAAAACTCTCCAGAGAAACTTTTTTTTTGTCCACTAAAAACTTGGAGTAACATTTTAACGTTAGAGACAAGCCTTGCTTATTGACATGAATGGAAAACTCAAATCAAATCAACATTCAGAGTAAATCCAAATGTGGCCCATCATTGTGTTATTGTATAGTCTGTTGAGAAAATATGTGGTTCGGTCAGCTATTGCCAAAAAGACACAGACAAAAAAAAAAAAACACAGACAAAAAGTTCTTATGAACGTTGTGGTTAATGGACAATTTTTCAGTAGCCTTAAAACATGAAAATAATTGAAAGAACGTGTTTTTTTCACCCTGCAGCAAACCAAAATAAAAACTGAGATTTCGACTACTTTTTCTTTTACTTATTTTATCTTCAGATACTCCCCCAATGATGACAAGCGGCTCCTTCTTCACATCAGCTATTTGAATTATTCTTGAAGAACTCATTGAGTAAACTATCAAGCTTATCAACTGCGGTATCAGAAATGATCCCGTCAGAATACAACTCTTCATGACAACTCATCAAATAGATTGTGACAGTTGTGACTGACAGTTTTCAAGCAGGATGTACGAGTATGTGGAAAAGAAATTTTTTGATGATCACTTTTGATCAGTCAAAATGCCAAACAGTCTATGTTCATCACGTTTGAAATTAAACTGCTTCAAATGCAATCCATCAACAACACATGAGTGAATAGGCATTCCAAATTCAAACATTGTATGGCATAACGAGGAGATGACAATCAAGTTTGATCTGCTTTCAAATAAACTGTTGGAATGCCACCAGGTTAAAGAACACTTTGCACAGCGGGAACCAGGTCATTACACTCATTAATATACAGTGATAAAGATTTCTCGTTCTGAGTGTGTGAAGCTTGCGTGCGCGCCATTGCCGAGTGATGTGAACATCGCCCACTTGCTTGCTTTAACCTCGGGACAAATGAGTTGTATATGTCGGATCTTGATGGCTCGATGTGTAATGCCGAAGCCGGAGTTATTTACATTTTCTTTTCCAGCAGACGATGGTCCAGGCAACCCAAAACAACTTGAGGTGTCAAACTGAACTTTGAAGGACAAATGGCTGCATTTACCGCGTGCCATTTTTTTTCCTTGTTACAATTTTATTTGAGCTAATTTAATTTCATTCTCCAGGGTGTGGAAACTCGCTACCCCTTCAAACTTTCAGCGTATGTAATTTTGTGTAGAACAGTCGCACTTTAGGCATTCTCTACCAGGCAAATTAAATGGGACCCTGTGGGGTTGTGTTGTAGAGTATTAAGTAATGTTTATTGATGTTTATTCTCAGAGGGAGCTCTGTGGAAAAAAAAAAATACACTCTCGGCTTTGATTAATTTCCCCCCTCGCTCTACGTAAACGATGAAGCAGAGGCGAAATTGCTCGTTAGCCATGACTGAGAGAGACTACAATTGGAGCATCTCTTTGTAAAAACCTCATGCTGTTTTCCGTCAACAAAACAAACAAAACACCCCAAAAAACAGTTTTGGAAAAAAAATAATAATAATTCGGAAGGCCATCTGCGTCATTCATAACCTTTGAAAGTGAAAATCTGCTTTTATTTTATTTTTTACTCTTTGAAGATAAAGACAAGACCACAAAGTCACATTTTGTGTGTGTGTGTATATATATATATATATATATATATATATATATATATAGAGAGAGAGAGAGAGAGAGAGAGAGAGAGAGAGAGAGAGAGAGAACCCAATATGGTACTTCGTAGACTATAGCCTATTTAATGTGCACCAAAGTCTACACCTTCCTAAGTAACTATCCACCTGAATATGTCTGTAAATTGCGATTAAAAGGCATGCATTATTGATTAAGAAATGAAGAAGTATCGAAAATGAAAATAACAAAAACAGACCTTGATCTTTTTCCCAGGGTCGTTCCCTACCGCTCCACAAACTTTAGTGAAATTATTGATGTGTTTTTTTTGTATTGACTAAAAACAAAAAAACATCTTAAAAATAATTGTGAAAATTGTGAACAAAGGTAACTAGTGATCTCTGGGCTGTTCAGAGAGGTGCTTATTGGCTGAGCAATAATATACTGGGCCACAATTGTGCACCATTTATAGAGCTTATTTAAGAACAGTCTTACATGTATTACATGGATGATCAACGAAGTGATATCCTGCAATGTCAAGGTGTGGGGTGAAAGATACTGGATTTGCACCACTATGTCGACTTACAGACGAATGGATTTCCAACAGATGTTGCCAGATCCATAGCTAACTAGCTAACTAGATAGATGGACACGCAGTGGATGAAAAATAGCATGATTCATTCATCAGTATTGATGAATTACTTGAGAAAATCACCAAATTGCTACCCTTGCTTTATTCAAATGGTTTAACTTAGAGAAACAACTAAAATGCCTTGGTTTCCTCCACTGTGTACTATCCGTTCCTCAAAGTTCCTGTGTGTTTCGTTTCTGCTTGACTGGCTGCAGGACTGACACTGCTCCAGACATCCAAACATGTTCAGACTCTTTCCTGCCTGCCCCTTGTGCCAGTCTGTCATCCCGCCCTCACTCTTTCATGGCACACACACGCACACACACCCAAGCACACGACCGTTGGTAAAATTGGAAAGGCAGGAGGAAAACGACTGTTGCTGTGACAACTTTAGACTCACCTTCATAATCTCCCCCTGCTCTTTCACACAAATGCGTCACACAGTCTAACATAAAACACGTGCAGCAGACACAAGTTAAGAGCCTCTTGAGAGATATCTGATAGCTTTACTACCTTTTATGCATCGAGCACTCCATATTGCTTCTCATTTGACTGAATGAGTGAATTAAAAAGGTTCACTCCGATGTTAGCTATGAGTGATGTGATCTATAAGTGCTTTAGAACGGCAGAGATACACTCTTAAGATATGATGGCAAGCAGAATTAAACCATTCAACCTGAAAATCACAGCAAATCACTGCACTGAGTTGGTTTAAAGCTTGAACTAAATACTGTCATTTTATGCTATTCTTTAGTTGTACGGAAGCTTACGTGCTGTTTAATAATGATCACTTTACAAGAGCAATAACTCGTGGTGCAAATTGCCAAAGGAACTTATGCTACATATTGAGGATGTTTGACAATCAAAAACTGCGAGAGTCAGTTGACACTATGGGCCCCATTTTCATGCCTAGCACAAGTCTAGCAGAATGTGCAGTCTCACAGGGCGCATGGATGGCCATTTTGTTCTTTTGCTATTTTCGTTGTCGGGCACTGGTACAAAGGGGGGTTTGCGCCGTTATGGTGGAGGTGAACACAGCGGTGTAACTTCCACTCATTCCCTTGAAATTCAGCACAGGAGACAGGCGCATAGTCTTTGACATTGTAGAAATCGACTCGCTGGAGTCAATGCAGAAGATCAAGGCACGAAAAAGGTTTGTGGAAAAAACTGCAGGCAGACTTCCACAGAGGGATGATGTAAAATTGGCACAGCTAGCCGCTGTGAAGAGGAGAGTTCAAGACCGCTTTCCACCGCAATAGTGTGTGTCCATGAGTGACACCGCATGAATATAATGAAGAAGATGATGATGAGCGCGGCCCGGTGGTCGACCGGTTAGCGTGTCTGCCTCACAGTGCAGATGTACGGGGTTCAATTCCAGCTTCGGCCTTCCTGTGTGGAGTTTGCATGTTCTCCCCGGGCCTGCGTGGGTTTTCTCCCGGGTACTCTGGTTTCCTCCCACATTCCAAAAACATGCATGGCAGGCTGAACACTCAAAATTGTACCTCAGTGTGAGTGTGAGCGCGGATGGTTGTTAGTGTCTGTGTGCCCTGCGAATGGCTGGCAACCAGTTCAGGGTGCGACCCACTTACTGCCTGAAGACAGCTGAGATAGGCTACCCCGCGACCCTGGTGAGGAGAAGCGGATCAGAAAATGAATGATGATGATGATGATGATGATAAAGCGTTCAATGAGTTAATTTCTACAATGATGGGTTTGAATCATTGCCATATTTATCAATCGTTGTCATATTTATGAATGAAATACAACGACATCCACGACACATACCAGCGGAGCGCAGAATCTACCTGCTAGCTCCTCAATCAAATTCACCAAAATCGGGTTAACCATTCGCGCCACAACTTAGACCTGCTTTCAGGTGGTCTAATGTCAAGTCTCTTTTATGTCATCAAATCGGCAGGTGTGTGGCAGAAAATGCCCTCGGTGCACCAGAACCCCCGGCATGGCGCAGCGCAGTCTGCCAAATTCACAATTGCATTTACTCGATTTGACCTCCCAGGAAAATCGATCTCCAAAAATAGGGCCTTGGGAGACTTTAGAGGCTGCGACCTTTCAACACAAACCCTTCTTAAAGTTGTGGTGGTGGGAAGTTGGATAACCTGTCTCTCAAACAAATATCCCTTAAAAGACCCCAAACAACACCGTGGACAGGGAAATAGAGGAAAATGAGTGAGTGAGTCCACTTTGCAGCTCTGTCCCCGTTCTTTTGAATTGCTCATACTCTCTGTTGTAGTTCATTCATGCCAAAAATGTTTGACGAAACTGATTCCATTCCTCTCAAACTTTTCCACAGCAAATACACGTGACTAACATGGACCTTTGTTTGTGCACCTTGACCAGAAAGAATCTTCTCCAGACTGTTCCCACAAAGCTAAAAGTGCAGTGTAGAATGTTCCAAAATGCCGTGATAAGTTTGAACAACAAAGTTTGAACAACATTCCTATGTTCCCCTTCAGAAGGGCCGCTGTAGTGTTCCAAACTTCCTTGCCCCCTCGTACGACGTGTATTATTTGGGAAATAAGCATGCAATGGATCGTCGCGACACAAGTCAGACGCGCGTAAAGCAACCAGTCGAGCGGCCCTTTTATCCCACAACAAGCACATTTTCAGTTCTAAACTTTACTTTGCAAAGGAAAACAAGTGTTGTTTATTTCAGGACAGTGTTGCATCAGTCAATTAAGTTCTGACCCGATATGTGCGTTGCCTCATACTGCACCCTTCTCCTCGGAGCAATGCATTGTTGTGATGTGTTGCTGTGCCTCCCACTGCTGCCTGTCTGCCACTTGTCTGAGCGTCTGACTTGTCCACGCCGCGTCCACGGCTCCTTCCCTTTTCCGTCTTAAAACAATGACGGCTTTGTGAAGGCCGGTCTGTCACGGGCTTCAATAGCAGCCGGCTAATTGCTGACCCTAACAGTCCCAATTAGCACTTACAAGCGCGGCGCAGGGGCCCATGGGAGTTCTCTTCGCAGATGTGGGGGACGAGTCACGGCCACAGCTGCAGCGATTGAAGCACAAAGCAGCCACGCGGCAGCAGCCACGCGGCAGCAGCCACGCGGCAGCCGCGTTGCCCTTTTTGGCTTTATTACCCCTGTTGACTATCCCTCCATCTTATTCCTTTCCTTTACCCATCTTTTGTCCTTCTGCCCGGTTGGGCTCTTGACTGTCATCCCCAGAGCCCCCCTTGAGAGATCTCTTGAAGTGTGAGGAATCAGAGGCAAGAGGAGTGCTCTGGGAACACTGGCTGAGCGAGAAAAAAGGGAGGGCTGAAAGTCGCATTACAACAGCAACAAGCGTGTAATCAGGCCTCTTTTCTTGCGGCTTCTCAAGGAGCAAGAGGGCTAATGTGCACAACTTAGACTGATATTTCTGATAAAGCCCCGCATTTGGAAACTGGCAAATATATCGGTCTGCCTGTTCCCCTTTGAGTGTGAAATGTGATAAAGACATATAGCTCCCCCGCTGATAAGGGATAAGCGAGGAGGAGTTGGAGTGTTTGGAGCACAAAAGAAGTCTGTCGAGACATCGGGAGTTTGTTGAATCTTCTGTACGAGACACATTTCCTCAGCTCAATATGAAAAGGGTGTGGAGAAGACGGGGGTAAGCAACTACGGGAAGAAGAAAATGAATCACGTGGGCCGGACTGCTCGTCCCTCATCTGTTCTGTTATCTTCATTATTTGGAAGGCATTAAAAGAGGCCGAGGGGGGCAGCTTTGGGAGAGGGGCTCAGGAGGTGGGGGAACTTCGATGTGCTGGGATACTAATTACAGTGTCCACTAATAGCGCCTCAAGTAAACCAGGCCAATGCATCTTGCTTGATGAGAACATGCATCAAGCAGCTTAATTGAGAGTAAAATGAGGCAGGCATGCCACAGGACCTATTAATCAACGTTGATAAATGAAAGTGTAATTAGATGTGGAAATACAAAAGAGGAGGGGAAGGAAAAGCAATCGTTAACTCAAAGTTAAGGCTGCCGTTGTTAACTAACGCGTTGTAATCTGGCCGCACATTAGGCTCGGATTCCCCCCGCCCCCGCTCTTTCACGGCAAAATGCAGAGAAGGAAAGTTTGCTGAGGCATCAGTGCATCATTATTGTACTTCCAACATCCAGATTGCACCTGCAATCGAGGCTGCACCTGCTGCGGAATGCTAATTAGTTTATTCAGCAACATCAGACATTCATCTCTGCTCTCCCGCTCTGCCTCCGTGCGGTCGTGCGACCGCTGCTACTTCCTGAACTGGATTAAACAGGTGTGACACCGGAATTGGCCAAACTATCCATATAAATAACGTCTCGTCTCCGGCAGCGCACTGCAGGCAAGCAACCATCGTCGTTTTTTAACGTGATCATGTCAACACTTCCGAGGGTTACTTAATGTCATGAGACTCATGAGGATGCGCCCGTGATGTAGCGTGACATATTCAGCCTTAATCTGTGTTTATTGTTCGTCATATTTATCTGGTGTTGCAGCCTTTTCACTCCCTGACATTGACATTCACTGCGGGTCCTGCGCGGCCCCATGAGCTATGCGAATAAACACAGCAAACACAACACCCTTGAAACGCCATAATCCCTTTTGTTTTGGTGGAGGTTCTTTTCACCGCGTATGCAAGTGGGGGAAGCCTCTCTGTCTTAGTACACATGCGCGTGCGTTCACGTCGGCCCGTGCAAATAAACTCCCAGGCGCAAATCAACACGCGCACACGCGCACAAACACTTCCTTCGCCATGCTCACTTTCTCTTTCAAAAGCTCTTATCTATTTATAGACTTTGATATGTAAACCTATGAAATCTCACCTCCGGCGAGACAATCGGGCCTGTTCTTCTTCAATCCGCGAGAAATCAAAAGACAGCAAAGGGGGAACAAAAAGACGCAAAACAAAGGAGAGACAATGTAAGGAGAGCGAAGCAGAGGCCTGGCTATAGTGTGGCCTTGATAATTGCAGCCGCAGACAAGGCAGATTAGGACAACAGCTACACCAAATGCTTCCTGAAGAGGAGACTGACAGAGGAGGCAATGTGCTTTATTGTTGAGCCAAACGCTCACATTGCTTCCCATCGTTTCGCATCAAAAGAGCACCAAAGTGCCGCTTTGCTAGTGAGGGAGGAAAGGAGGCTGGCTCATCTGTCATGGGACGGTGCACCCCGTCTCGGAGACACGCCATAAGGAAGTCGGCGTCGCAGGGAATAGAGAAGTCGGATTGGCCAAATTTGGTGAGCATTCAACTCTAATGCAGCCCAGCAGCACGGGACATCGGGGTCAGCTCCGTTTTCTCCTGCGCCCGCTGACATCCACTAAAATGGCCTGGCTGGAATTAGCCTAACCCCCGCAATGACATATCCTTCTGCGTAAACTGCGCGGACGCGGTGAGCGCTTTAACGTGAAATCCAAATCAACACATTGTTTGCACAGTGTCAGGAGCAGCCAGGGAATGACCATCACTGGCTGGCTCGGGGATATTTGTTGTCAAAACGGTAGCTTGGAAAACTGTTTGAAATAATCTAATCCAGAGAATCTTGACTCGTTTGGGTCATTATGCAGGCTTGACCTCATTCTGTAGGCATGCATCTCGGCACGGCGAAGGGGAGGCGCAAGTCGACAGGCTTGTCGGAAGAAACACGTGGAACTTTGTCCGTCAATAAGCGTGACGCATGTTGGCCTCCCAAACGGGTGGCTGCCTGGTGGAAATAACGCGACACCCGTTGACTTGAGAGTCCTTTACGCCCCTGGCACCAAACAAGACAACACAAATAGCGTCAGTTAGGAGCTGAGGAGAAACATGCTTGAGGGGCTTTGCAAGCCGCCGTGAACTATTGTTCCGAGGAGTAGGCAGCCTTTTCACAGAAGATCATGCGATGACCAAAAACAGCAGACATTCACAGGGAGGGCATTTTACTTAATTCTTTTTAAATGATCTGCACGTGTGTCCGCATTGTGCTTTCAGGAACTCAAAGCATCCATTGAACATTCGTGTGTGTTTGTGTGTGTGAGGGTGTGTGGGTGTGTGTTTCATAGATTTCATCTTTCATCATAATTTGATTCCCCCCATGTAATTTTACATACACAATGTAACATATGGACGTCATAACGTGGCAACATGGATCACTTCTGTTGTCAAGGTCAAAAGTCTTTGTTTTTATAATAAATAAACGTTGTTTAGTGCTCTTAAACATGAGCCGTCACCTTATCGTGGTGGAGGGGTTTGTGTGTCCCAATGATCCTAGGAGCTAAGTTGTCTGGGGCTTTATGCCCCTGGCAGGGTCACCCATGGCAAACAGGTCCTAGGTGAGGGACCAGACAAAGCACGGCTCAAAAAGACCCCTTATGATGACCAAAATAAATGGACTTAAGTTTCCCTTGCCCGGACGCGGG
Source organism: Hippocampus mohnikei (assembly GCA_026261675.1). Lineage (NCBI taxonomy): Eukaryota > Metazoa > Chordata > Actinopteri > Syngnathiformes > Syngnathidae > Hippocampus > Hippocampus mohnikei. The sequence goes on along the minus strand of JAKGUB010000556.1, from coordinate 20,741,899 downwards.
TCACCGGGGCCTCCCTCTGGAGCCAGGCCTGGAGGTGGGGCTCGATGGCGAGCGCCTGGTGGCCGGGCCTACACCCATGGGGCCCGGCCGGCTCAGCCCGAAGAGGCAACGTGGGTCCCCTTCTCATGGGCTCACCACCCATGGGAGGGGCCAAAGGGGTCGGGTGCAATGTGAGCTGGGCAGCAGCCAAAGGCGGGGACCCTGGCGGTCTGATCCTCGGCTGCAGAAGCTAGCTCTAGGGACGTGGAATGTCACCTCTCTTGCAGGGAAGGAACCCGAGCTGGTGTGCGAGGTAGAGAAGTTCCGACTGGATATCGTCGGACTTACCTCCACACACAGCCTGGGTTCTGGTACCAGTTCTCTCGAGAGGGGTTGGACTCTCTTCCACTCTGGAGTTGCCCACGGTGAGAGGCGCAGAGCAGGTGTGGGCATACTCATTGCCCCCCGGCTCAGTGCCTGTACATTGGGGTTCACACCGGTAGACGAGAGGGTAGCCTCCCTCCGCCTTCGGGTGGGGGGACGGGTTCTGACTGTTGTTTGTGCATACGCACCCAACAGCAGTTCAGCGTACCCACCCTTTTTGGAGTCCTTGGAGGGTGTGCTGGAGAGTGCTCCTGCTGGGGACTCCCTCGTTCTGCTGGGGGACTTCAATGCTCATGTGGGCAACGACAGTGAGACCTGGAGGGGCGTGATCGGGAGGAACGGCCCCCCTGATCAGAACTCGAGTGGTGTTTCGTTATTGGACTTCTGTGCTCGTCACGGATTGTCCATAACGAACACCTTGTTCAGACATAAGGGTGTCCATATGTGCACTTGGCACCAGGACACCCTTGGCCGCAGTTCGATGATTGACTTTGTGGTTGTATCATCGGATTTGCGGCCGCATGTTTTGGACACTCGGGTGAAGAGAGGGGCGGAGCTGTCAACTGATCACCACCTGGTGGTGAGTAGGCTCCGATGGTGGGGGAAGATGCCGGTCCGTCCTGGCAGACCCAAACGTATTGTGAGGGTTTGTTGGGAGCGTCTGGCGGAATCCCCTGTCAGAAGGAGTTTCAACTCCCACCTCCGACAGAGCTTTTCCCATGTCCCGAGGGAGGCGGGGGACATTGAGTCCGAGTGGACCGTGTTCCACGCCTCTATTGTTGAGGCGGCCAATCTGAGTTGTGGCCGTAAGGTAGTTGGTGCCTGTCGTGGCGGCAACCCCCGTACTCGCTGGTGGACACCAGCAGTAAGGGATGCCGTCAAGCTGAAGAAGGAGTCCTATCGGGCCTTTATGGCCTGTGGGACCCCAGAGGCAGCTGACGGGTATCGACTGGCCAAGCGGAATGCAGCTTTGGTGGTCGCTGAGGCAAAAACTCGGGCGTGGGAGGAGTTCGGTGAGGCCATGGAAGCCGACTTCCGAGCGGCTTCGAGGAAATTCTGGTCCACCATCCGACGTCTCAGGAGGGGGAAACAGTGCACCACTAACACTGTGTACAGTGGAAGTGGGGCACTGTTGACCTCGACTCGGGACGTTGTGAGCCGGTGGGCGGAGTACTTCGAAGACCTCCTCAACTCCACCAGCACGCCTTCCTTGGAGGAAGCGGAGTCTGGGGACTCTGATGTGGGCTCTCCTATCTCTGTGGTTGAAGTCACCGATGTGGTTAAAAGCTCCTCGGTGGCAAGGCCCCAGGGTGGATGAGATCCGCCCGGAGTTCCTCAAGGCTCTGGATGTTGTGGGGCTGTCCTGGCTGACACGCCTCTGCAACATCAGCGTGGTCATCGGGGACAGTGCCTCTGGATTGGCAGACCGGGTGGTGGTCCCTCTTTTAAAAGGGGGGACCGGAGGGTGTGTTCCAACTACAGAGGATCACACTCCTCAGCCTCCTGGTAAGGTCTATTCAGGGGTGCTGGAGAGGAGGGTCCGTCAGGAAGTCGAGCCTCAGATTGAAGAGGAGCAGTGTGGTTTTCGTCCCGGCCGTGGAACAGTGGACCAGCTCTACACCCTTAGCAGGGTCCTCGAGGGTATGTGGAATTCGCCCAACCAGTCTACATGTGTTTTGTGGACTTGGAGAAGGCGTTTGACCGTGTCCTCGGGAGTTCTGTGGGGGGTGCTTCGTGGGTATGGGGTACCGAGCCCCCTGATACGGGCTGTTCGGTCACTATACCACCGATGTCAGAGTTTGGTTCGCATTGCCGGCAGTAAGTCGGAATCGTTTCCAGTGAGGGTGGGACTACGCCAAGGCTGCCCTTTGTCACCGATTCTGTTTATAACTTTTATGGACAGAATTTCTAGGCGCAGCCGAAGCGTTGAGGGGTCCGTTTGGTGGCCTCAGTATTGCATCTCTGCTTTTTGCAGATGATGTGGTACTGTTGGCTCCTTCAAGCAGGGCTCTCCAACTCTCACTGGAGCGTTTCGCAGCCGAGTGTGAAGCGGTTGGGATGAGGATTAGCACCTCCAAATCTGAAACCATGGTCCTCAGTCGGAAAAGGGTGGAGTGCCCTCTCCGGGTTGGGGAGGAGATCTTGCCCCAAGTGGAGGAGTTTAAGTATCTTGGGGTCTTGTTCACGAGTGAGGGCAGAAGGGAGCGAGAGATCGACAGGCGGATCGGTGCAGCGTCTGCTGTGATGCAGACGTTGTATCGGTCTGTCGTGGTGAAGAAGGAGCTGAGCCAAAGGGCGAAGCTCTCAATTTACCGGTCGATCTACGTTCCAACCCTCATCTATGGTCATGAGCTATGGGTCGTGACCGAAAGAACGAATCCCGGATACAAGCGGCCGAAATGAGTTTTCTCCGCAGGGTGTCCGGGCTCTCCCTTAGAGATAGGGTGAGAAGCTCGGTCATCCGGGAGGGGCTCAGAGTAGAGCCGCTTCTCCTCCACATCGAGAGGAGCCAGATGAGGTGGCTTGGGCATCTGATCCGGATGCCTCCTGAGCGCCTCCTAGTGAGGTGTTCGGGCATGTCCCACGGCGGAGACCCCGAGGACGACCCAGGACACGCTGGAGAGACTATGTCACGCAGCTGGCCTGGGAACGCCTCGGGATCCCCCGGGGAGAGCTGGAAGAAGTAGCTAGGGAGAGGGAAGTCTGGGTTTCCCTGCTAAAGCTGCTGCCCCCGCGACCCGGCCCCGGATAAGCGGTAGAAGATGGATGGATGGATGAACATGAAAAATGTAACTGCAAGCGTGTGAATGTATTCACATTTATTTTTGGAATGTATTTATTATCTATGCAGCCCCGAGACCCGAGAAGAAAAGGAGTAGCGGAACCATTTCCTCCAGAGATCATTGGAGATGCTAATGAAAAGTGAAATTCAAGTAAATGATATGTACCTCAAAGGGCGGCCCGGTAGTCCAGTGGTTAGCATGTGGGCTTCGCAGTGCAGAGGTTCCGGGTTCGATTCCAGCTCCGGCCTCCCTGTGTGGAGTTTGCATGTTCTCCCCGGGCTTGCGTGGGTTTTCTCTGGGTGCTCCGGTTTCCTCCCACATTCCAAAAACATGCATGGCAGGCTGATTGAGCACCCTAAATTGTCCCTAGGTGTGAGTGTGGGCTTGGATGGAGCCCTGCGATTGATTGGCAACCGATTCAGGGTGTCCCCCGCCTACTGCCCGGAGACAGCTGGGATAGGCTCCAGCACCCCCCCGCACCCTAGTGAGGATCAAGCGGTTCGGAAGTTGAATGAATGAATGATATGTACCTCATAGAAATTATAAAAATTCCTGATATTGAGGTCAAATTAGTGAGTAAAATATTGTTCTGGAAACAGGCAAGAATTTCACAATCCAAACTTTTTCCGCACTTCCCGAACTATGATGAACTGAATTCCTCCGTACAGTAAAGCATCACATTCAACCCATATGCTAACTTCAAGAAGTGAAGAACTTTGCTGCGGGCCTCTCTCCTCCAATAGTTCTTCCCAGAACTGCTGATTTCACCATCATCTCCATCATTGTATCCGTACGTGGCCAAAGCAAGAGGCAATCCTCTTTGCTGTCTCCTTGTGTCTCAGAAATAATAAATACACTTTTTTAATGGCTGGCTTTATGTTGCTTTTGCAGCAGATCTGTCACTTGGGTAGTAACACTAAAGATGCAATCATAGTTGCCGCTGGAGAAGATGGACGAGTGAGCGGGACAGGTGGACAGGTGAGATAAGGAGGTTTTGTGAGAGGCAGTCAGAGCAGGATTTGTGTGGCTGTCTGCTGCAGGACGCTTAATAGCTGATGGCAAGCTGTGATTGTGATGAACATTTTAAATCTCGGGTCCACTTTTACCTTGACCTTTTTCCTTGCTCCCTTCTGTATTGCCAGCTTGCATGTACCTCATCCGGAGTGGGGGTCATTTCGTGCCTTTGTTTCACTCTCGGTGTCACTTCTATCTTTACCGTCAGATTTATTTCAAAGTGGGACACGGTTTTTACTCGAGTGAGGGCATCCACTCATTCTTACAGTACTGGAAACATTTCTGCCAGTATCCAGGAGAAAGTATTCTGATTTTGTCCATCACCATCCGAGTAGCAGGCCCTCATCTACCGTCACTATTGGATTACAGTAACAAGTATTTGAGTTCAATCACTATTTCTATCAGTCAAACCTGAAATGTATCATCTTCGTAAAGAAGAATATTTTGATATAGTTGTTGCCCCGGATCACATCGGACTGTGCCAGTCATGCTGTGGCCAGTGAGTGTGTATTCCATCATGTATACTACACTGTACTCATTTCAAATGTAGCCCGTTATATTTTGGCTCATTACAGGGCTGGTGTGGTCAGATTCAACATGACAGGTCAATATGTGAGCCATTTTGTAAATCGATCTCTTGTGTTTCGTTTTGTTTTTCAGAGCTGCAACGATTTACTCTTCGTCATTGTGTGTCAAAAATAAATATTTCTTAGGTGAGATCCACCATTATATTCTCTTGTACATTCTCTTGTATCTCGGGTAGTAAAAGCTACAAATCGAGTCCACATCTCACTGAAGGTGAAGTCAAATGTGGCCCACAAATGTGAGGCCAATGTGGCTTAAATAATCGTGACAAATGGAACTGCTTTCCAATTCCTTGCCGTGTATGAAGTAATGGAGCTTTTAAATGATACTTAAAATGTCAATACATTTAATCCACCACTCTTAATCAGTGTATCTTCAACCCTCTTCATTACGCAAAACTTTAAAAAACCCCAATGAAATAAAAGGTTCAAAAATCCATGTTAGCAATTGGAAAATACGTCGACATTGAGTGCACATTCATCACACAGAATTTTAATTTCATCAGAATCATCTATGAATCAATTCATTAGTTACTCATCAGCAGTTGAACACATAAATGCTTTTACATTATCTTTCCCTTGATAATGCCTTTTAAGAATTTCACCTACGCCCAATAATTTGTTGCACAAAATGTGCCCCCTCCCTCTCAGTGAACTACAAAAGAAGCATAGTTGTGGCTGATCACATTATGAGGAAAGCAGCATCAATGCTGAGAGCAGACCTGACACTATGTGGAAAAAAAATAAATAGAGACTCACTCACTGAAATGTCATTGTCAGAATAGTAGCCGAGCAAAACTGCCTTTGCAAAGATGATCGTTTTCAAAAAAGTTTCAATGGCACATTGTGTTTGGATGTTTGCAAACAACAGCAATGAAAATCGGGGAAAATATTTTCATGTGGCTCTTGTATTGAATTGGATTTTTGCAAGGGCAACATGGAAAATGAATACAAATGATCGCTGACAATTTTGTTTAACGTCGCGCAATGTGGTATGTCCGCGTAATGTTGTTTAATGCTTTGTTGAATTCAAACTGTCTACTGCGAACGGAAAAGCGGACTGCTGACTTAAGTGTCACAAGTGTTTAAGAGAACATCTGTACATTTTCCATCGCAAATCATGTGCGCTCAGACTCAAGCTGTTTAGCCTCTTGGAGAGCAACGACTGCTCTCTGGCCTCCTCTCCCATGAACGAGTCATCCCTTTGTTTTCTATGGCTCGCCCACTGAAGTTTGATGAATGTGGGTGGACTTGTCACACGTGGGTGTGTTATCTCCATGTTGTGTGAAACGGAGACAAAAGAAGATGAGTGGAAGAGGAGACTGTGATTTTTATCTCTGAAGTGCAAAAATGTTTCTCTGAACAACACAGGAGGGAGTGGGAGGAAGATTAGAGCTGTTGAGGAACAGAAATAAATTGATCAGATCGCACAATAAGAAGAACGAAGGGCTTTGTTTGTTAGGTGGTATTGTCATTTTTTTTTTTTTTTGCCAGGCTGTGTTGTACATTTATAGGTTATTTGCTTGAACTAATAAAGAGTACCCTAATTTCCGCACTATAGGGTGCACCAAAAAGTCTTCCATTTTCTTAAAAGCTCAACGAGCGCCTTCAAATCCGGTGCGCCTTGTGTATGGTCATTACGGTAAAACGTCGACCCCAAGTAGGCTCCTTGCTGGAGACATGCTTACAATGTTATAACCTGCTGTTGGTTCAGTGAACTGAAGTTTTTGTCGCAGCTCCAAAAAAAAGGAGAGCTGTGGTGTTGTTCTTTATTAATTGTTTTCACAGTCTCAACAAATACAGGTACAGTACGTCTTTGTCTGTCTCCGTGCCTTCTCTTCTTCCGTTCGACTCGAGAGGCATTCACGACCGCCTCGGAAAAACGTAAATTATCTACTGTATTCCTTCAATGAAACTACAAAAATTGAAAATAATGCATCAAAACAGAAAATTAAGCGAGTAAATCAAATTCTATAGCCATCCATCCATCCATCCATCCATCCATCCATCCATCCATCCATCCATCCATTTTCCGAGCCGCTTTTATCCTCACAAGGGTCACGGGGGGTGCCGGAGCCTATCCCAGCTGTCTTCGGGCATTCGGCGGGGGACACCCTGAATCGGTTGCCAGCCAATCGCAGGGCACACAGAGACGAACAACCATCTACACCCACCTAGGGACAATTTAGAGTGTTCAATCAGCCTGCCGTGCATGTTTTGAGAATGTGGGAGGAAACTGGAGTACCCAGAGAAAACCCACGCAGGCCCGGGGAGAACATGCAAACTCCACACAGGGAGGCCGGAGCTGGAACTAACTAACTAACTAACTAACTAACTAACTAACTAACTAACATATACAACAATAAAGCAATAATCAGGAACAAAGATGGTAGTAGGCACCAAACAGTAAAACTAAGATCAAATTCACTGACATCTGATCATTCTGTTGCAGCTACGGGGCTATAGAATTTATTTTGTGATTTTCTGTTTCGATGCATTATTGTATTTTCAATTTTCGTAGTTTCATTACAGTAATCGCTAATTTATGTTTTTTGGAGGCGGTCATGAACGCCTCTCGAGTCGAACGGAAGAAGAGCAGGCACGGAGACCGACAAAGACGTACCTGTAGCTCTATCTAGTGCAGGGGTGGGCAAACTTTTTGGCTCGGGGGCCACATTGATTTCTAAATTTGACAGGTGGGCCGTGTCAGGACAAGATACGGTACATATAAAAAAATTTTATGTTGACAGTCCATACCAAACATCAACAGAACAAAAGCATAAAAGTATTACCATACTTTTTTTAATGTGAACGGTGAAACAACTATGGTGTATGTCCTGTATGAAGGTTCAAGTATGTGAGCAACATACATGTGTGACAACACAAGCAACAAAGTGCAACGATATGTTGGCCAAAAACTGCAGCAAGCAGTACAGGTATATGACAAAATATAACAAAGTTAGGACTATTTGCTCCAAAATGAGACGTGTAAGAGACCTGGTTGCTTTTCTTTCGACTCACTCATTGTCTCTGACTTGACCTCCCTCGATCACCACACATGACAGCGTTGCTCAGCTGATGTCGCGTAGCGAACTTTTGAAGCCAGACACGGACGCTTGAAGTCTTCTATGCTCATAGTTAGCGCTCTGGGACTCGCTTCCTCCCTTTTAGCGGTCCAGTTTGCGGAAAGTTTTAGCACGATAGCAGTCAAACCATTCAAGGAAACGTTTATTTACTCGACTGTCCGTCGAGCCGCAAGCAATTTGTTTCTGTATGGTTTGTGCATAAGAAAGACACCGGACATCAGAGTGTTGTTTATGTGCCGCTGTATTCAATGCTGCCCGTACAAACAAGCGCACGCCCTTCCCGTGCTGCTGGGGCAAACCATTCCAAAAGAGGGGTGTTCACTCCCCGTAACACAATTCACTCTGGGCATGGAAATAGCCAGAATCGGACTGAGCACAAATCACTTCCTCGTTTTTCAAAGTCTTGTAGATTTCAGTCTTTCAGACTCCAAACATCTCCTGAATGTTTCGTATTTTGTAACCCGCTTCGTTTAATCAGATACACTTCACTTTCTCTACCGTGGCCATTACTCTTCCTCTTCGTTTAGATGCCGTGATCGACAGGACGTGAAAATGTTCGCAATTGCAGTAAAACTCACTGCAACAAAGAGTCACTTGCATGTCGCTGTTTTGGATCCAATGATAGAAAATAGCGGCGCGGACACACTTATTCCGTCTTATCGAGCGGGAGTTGCTTGAGTTGGCGCTACTGCTGGCTTCCGTATCGTCTCCCCCTCCCTCCCTGTGCTCTGCAACTTCAAGTAACTGCGCCATCTGGCGTTGAAATGCCTGTCATTACAAGTCCAAATGAAATGAATGCAATCATTTATATCGAACCTTAATTGTGTTGTGCACCAACCTTCTGCGGGCCGGATTAAAAAGCCCAACGGGCCGGATCCGGCCCGCGGGCCGTAGTTTGCCTATGTCTGATCTAGTGGATGCATTGTAGATTGCGCCTTATAGTCCAGTGTGCGCAATATATGAAAACATTTAAAATATAGGCCATTATTTTAAGGTGTGTCTCATAATCCAGTGCGCCTTTTAGTGCGGAAAATACGGTAACTAATCATTATTATTGGTAAATGCGTTGTTTTTCTCCAGGTACTTCAGTTTCCTCCTACATTCCCAAAATATGTATGGTGGGCTAATTTAGCACTCTAAATTGTCCCGAGGTGCGATTGTGAGTGTGACTGGATATTCGTCTATGTGTGCCTTGCGACTGTCTGACAATCAGTTCAGAGTGTACCCAGCTTACTGCCCAAAGACGGCTGGGCTAGACTCCAGCATGCCCGCGACCCTTTGTGAGGATAAAGCGGTTCGGGTAATGGACGGATCGATATTCATATATAATAAGTTATCTTTGGTTGCACATCTTTGTTGCAGTCTGTGTGAGTCTCCTTGTGTGTCTGCTTGTGTTTGTTGGTTGATGGCTGGTAAAGAGAAAAAAAAATGGAATGTGTGTATGCGTGTGTATGTGTATGTGTGTGTGTGTGCGCGCGCACGCTTGTAAATAAGGTATAAATGAATAAGATGTCAACTAACTAAAAAGTGGTTAATCACTGTTTAGAGGCGTACTTTTACATCCAATTTGGGAGGTTCCACAGCAGACAAAGGGCATTCAAGCACAAGCGCTCAGCGGTAAGACAGAACTGTTCATATCAGCAGTCCGGGCTTGATGTGTGATGTAGGCGACACTTCAAATTAATTCTGTGACTTCACTCTCTCGTCCTGGATTTGCCCATGCAAGCCTTCTTCCCCGCACCCCCCCCCCCCACTCTCCTACCACTGTGCAACATTTTACTCAAATTTGACAGATGTGCAAGTAATGATGCCTCCCACGTGCAAGGCCTGCTCGTCGACATGCCCGTTGTCTGAGAAGGCACCGACACTACCCGAAGACGCTGATAGAGATGATTGCAATCCTCCATCGCCATTTAATGACGGATGAGCCCGCAGCGCCGAGAACATTTGACAAGCCGCTGTCAGAGGTGACAAGCGGGACTGAGTGAATGAAGGCGGGCAGGCGGGAGAGAGCAAAAAACACACAGGTGCACGCGCAGGCAGTATACAGATGATGGCAGATGGAGTGACGTGGAGGGTGGGGTGAAGGGGGATTGTAAAAAAGATCACCGTTCAATCTGTGGCATTGACAATATGGTGTCAGCCTCTCACTGGGGAGACACGGCTGCCTGGCAGGTGGGCTTCTGCTGTCTGCGAGATCAGGCCCGACATGGAGAGACTCTCACAACCCAGGCTTCGTATTGACGCTGAGGCCCACATGACATGACACGAGAACTCACGCAAGCACACGCACGCACGTTTGTTACACATATTGTTTGTTAAGAGCCTTTGGGGACTCAGTCTGCCGAGAAGGACCGACCTGAAATGTGAAAGGCGACATCATGTCCATATTTAAAATTAAAAGAATATTGTATATCAGTATGTGTGTTTTATTGGGCTCCATCTCGCCGTGTGTCAGCTGGCTGTTGGAAACAGAATTTTTGTGGCGAATAGACATGTCATCAAGCGTTAAGTTGACTTGAGTTTTGGCTGCCACATGAAAGTGCTTCTTTCGCTCTGGAACTTTGGCCAGCCGAGTTTCCTTGCTGCCATTGAGGTGGGACGGGCTCTCCTTGGTCATACATTAGCAGAAAGTAAAGACCACACTTTACCTTGTGGCACAATTGAATTCAAAAGGGGGAAAAAAGTGCTTCCCGTCTGTTGCATGTGCGTACAAACTGATGGCTGGTGACCTGCATCGAGGCTGCAATTTGCACAAAGAACGACATTTCCCATACATTAGTTAAAAAGCATGCAGAATGGCAAAAGACGGAAACTGGCTGAAAACAAAGGCCAAGTGCCCATTCATTACACAGCTGTGAGTTATGACAAAAGCTGGCGTTCACACAGAGAAATATTTGAAAACAGTCAGGGCAAACGATTAAAAAAAAAAAAAAAACTAAAAGTCTCTGAAGCCACACAAACCACAGGAGGGTCGAGTTTGGCAAAACCCGCGCAAGAGCGCAGATTAGCATTGACCTTCAAATGAAAGATGTGTTACCTATCTCAGAATCAGAATCAGAATCATCTTTATTGGCCAAGTATGTAGAACACACAAGGAATTTGTCTCCGGTATAACACGCTGCATTAGTATCATCATAAACAAGAACATGACAAATAAGTATGGAAGGACATTTCGTAATGTAAGTGAACCATAGTTTCAAGCAGAGCTAAAGTGATCAGTGGTAGAATACAATACTATTACAGTTTGTACAGTTGGTGCAGAAAATCATTGAACCATTTTAGAGAGATAAAATATTTGTTGTACAAGAAGAGTGACTACGTCAGTGACTGTTTAGGGAGTTAATGGCTAGAGGGAAGAAGCTGTTTAAGTGTCTGCTGGATTTGCTGCGCATGGATCTGTTGCGCCTGCCTGAGGGGAGTAGCTGGAAAAGGTGGTGGGCAGGATGCGGGGGATCCAGGAGGATTTTCCGTGCCCTTGTCTTGATTCTTGCAGTGTGCACAATCACATTTGCTTGTCATATTTTGCACATGTTCTTCTGCTTAATATCGAACACCTGACCTCCACACCTTATCCATATGTGATGCTGGCCTTTTGAATGTTCTCCTCCTGCACGTGCTCACTTTGCTCAGTTTTACAAAAAAATGCGCATTTCGATGACGTCTTAACTTATTGTGATAGACCGATCATGAAAATCTCTTCCTTTACCATTCACCCTTACCTGGTTGCTGGATTTCACACTTTATGACAGGAAAGCCACTCCAAAAACACAACAATTTGTGTAAAGAGATTCAAATTTTCCATGACATGTGCCCCTTAACAAAAAGATTTGCGTTCCATTTCCCATCTGGAGGAAAGCAATGAAATGGACTATTTTTTTGGGCGGCCCGGTAGTCCAGTGGTTAGCACGTCGGCTTCACAGTGCAGAGGTACCAGGTTCGATTCCAGCTCAGGCCTCCCTGTGTGGAGTTTGCATGTTCTCCCCGGGCTTGCGTGGGTTTTCTCCGGTGCTCGGTTTCTCCCACATTCCAAAGACATGCATGGTAGGCTGATTGAGCACTCTAAATTGTCCCTAGGTATGAGTGTGGGCGTGGATGGTTGTTCGTCTCTGTGTGCCCTGCGATTGGCTGGCAACCGATTCAGGGTGTCCCCCGCCTACTGCCCGGAGACAGCTGGGATAGGCTCCAGCACCCCCCGCAACCCTAGTGAGGATCAAGCGGTTCGGAAGATGAATGAATGAATGGACTATTTTTTTGTTTTCATTTGTAGGCAGTGGTGAATGTTTCCTTTCTAAATTAAATGGAAAAAGGAGAAAATAAATTTGCCCACCCAAAAAATGGTACATTTGCATTGTTGGGCGGTTCTGTCATGATGAAAACAGCAAAAAATAGAAAACATATTAAAGAAAATACATTTTTATCCATGTGCTATATACGCCAACATTGTTTCGGATATGTCCTTCTTCAGCACATGCGCCACCCCTTTCGCAATTAAAACAATAAGCGCTGACCCTTCATAATCCAGTATTTTTTAGCAGTTGATTTTCAAAGCAATCACCTTCCAAGACGGAACGGTTACTAGCCGCCTATCGCCACTCAGCTAACGGCTGCCTTTTATGCACATCCACAGTGGGCTACGGTGTAAAGTTCCATCTCCGTCACTAATTACTGCCACAGTGCCAGCGTTCAGAGTGGAGGCTCCAAATTAGACGACTCAACCACAACAAGGGCGACGTGCCCAGCAGTCATTTGTCAGACTAATTATTTGTCTTGGGCTTGTAATTGCAGCAGGAACAGGTACTCAGGTAATTGTGTGCTTAGCTGCAGTGTGAAGTGATGCTTTCCCTTCCATTTTCAAATGAGATGAAAGGAATAAAAACCGTCGCACTGAAATATAACATTCAATACGGCCTCCCAGACTGACTTTGATTCTAAAAATATGTGCCGCAGTTTAGACCTTGAGATTTTTAATTTATTCATTTTTCATTTATTTTTTGAGCGGATCACGCATCTTAAGATCAAGGTTCAGATGATGCGCACGGATGGCTGCTCCCATCACTTGACATTGCATTTTACGTAAAGAATCAAATTTCTCGTGAATGCTGCATAATAGGTTCGTGTCTATCAGTCCTCAGTCAATGAGCCTAAAATATGGTGGATGTTAAAAGCTGAGGACTTCAAATCATAGGTGAGAAACTTGCACGGCAATTCAAAGGAGCACATCTCTGCTCGGTGCGGCATTCTGCTGCTGCGCGCAAATATAAACACACAGGCCACTGTCATTTGTAATGATGCCGGCTCACGAGCACTGTCAGCTATCATCATGATTAGGACTCCGCTCTCTCTTATTCTTATTTTTAAACGTGTATTCCATGATATTTCACCAGGGTTACACAAGGCCGACTGGACATGATGTCAGGTTGAATATTCTAATGAGCAAAAAATAAATAACTCATCAAGAAGTAGAAACAGAGGATTTTTTTTTATATTTTGCCCCGAATCCAATCGCAGCCCCCCCGCTGTCCGTGAGACTTGTCAGACGTGGACAACGGCCGGCGAATTCCATGCGTGTCTCCTCCTGACGAACAAATCAGTCTCGCCACGCGATTGTCTCCGGCTGTCTTGCAGTGTTGCTCCCGCGCACAATACTGCCCAGGGGCCCCCTTGTTCTTTTGTGTCACAGAACACGCAAGGTCTGTGAGAAGGATCTATAACTATCAGCGACAGCCGGGGCCAAGCGCGCCTGGCCTCATGTGGAAAAGGCCACGTCTACATGAAAAGGTAGAGACAGAACATCGTTCTCTACCTTCCCTTACCTTGCTCTAATACGCCGCGTGGCCTGGTCACGTCTTTTTCATGTGCACTGGGCCAGGAAATGTCAACTCTATCTTTAATATCTGCAGGCACGCTGACAGCCTCCGTTTGATAAACAAAAACGTTCCCTCTCTCATGAACAGAATGTGTTTGGGTGTCCATCAGCATCCGGATACCACCTTTGGCTCCCGCTTTGGAATAAAAGTGTTTCGTGGCTCGTCGCAGTCGCACTCCGCGTAATGTGCGTGATCAGTGTGTCTGGGGAGGATAAGAATAAGGAGTGAACATTTTTTTTTCCTCCCACTTTCTCCCGCCCTCCTCTCTCTCTCCTTCTTTTCTCTCTACCATGGTGCCATCTGCTTTGCATTTGTTTAACAAAGATTTATTGTGCAGCAAGACACTAATCCAAAAACTCTCACACACGCATACATCTCGCCTTCGTCTTGTCACAGGCCGCAATAAAAAAAAAAAAAAAAAGCGAAACGCTTGGCGCTCTCTTTGTCAACTCTCACACTGACGAGAGGAGAATGAGCCGGCTGCCACGCAGAGGTAGGAATGCCAACAATGGCCTCCCCTGCCTCCTCGTGGCACACACCACACACACGTCGAAGGTGGAAGAAAAAAAGTGCAAAACGCGCGTAGGTGGAAGTCAAAGCGGGACGAAAATCACACTGTTTTCAACTTGGCACAGAGTTTCGCTATGGGCGCGAAGGCTCTGCTTACTTCCGCTGAAGCCCTCTGTCCTCTTGTCACTTGCATGCCAGGTTGAGAACCAGGTCCTGAGAGCAAGACCTCCGCACCCCTTGAACTGAGTGAGGCCAACCCGACGGGTTCGAAGGGCGCCTCAGAGATGACAAAAAGGTGAGAGGGCCCCAAGAGAGGCAGTGTGATTGTCTGCATGGTCCTCTGCTCTCAAGAAAGGGCTGAGGGTCTCCATCTGCCACATGCTACAACCAGGGTGTGATTATTTAGGGGCTAAACACAACGAGCCAGACATGCACACAAGAGGTGAGTACGTGTCTCATGTATATGTTCTTGTACAAGCCAACAAACGCTCAACTTGCAAAATGAGATGCACACATGCTCATGCAGGATCTATCCCAGAACTCCCCTATCCAGTGCCAGTGTTCAACAAATGAACCCTCCAACCTCGGGGTGAAGCCCCTGCCAGTTCACCTGCCAGGACTGGACAAGCAGAGCGCTTAGCGTCCCCCGCCTCCTCTCCACACCCACTGTGTTGGGGTCAAGGAGGCTTCACCCATGCTCGTGTTCGCTCTCTGCCAGGCAATACCCAGTGTCACCCATGTTGGAGGCACCACAGCACACGTTCCCATGAAACACTCTCTGTGCTGAATTTCTTATATACCCAATACCGGATTACTATTGACTTTTTTCTGCCTGTAGCACTTTGCTTTTTAAGTAATTCTGTCAATTACAAGTTTTAAAGAAACATCATTTTATGGGTGGTTCAAATGAAATTCCCACTTTTTTTCTGATGAGTAAATGTAACAAGGTCAACCAAACTGCAGTAGCTACAGGAAGAAAACTGTGCACTCTCCTACCCCAGCCCCCATGTCTGTCAAATGGCTGGGTTACGAATACAGATCGAAGCTTTCGGAGTGTAGGATTCCGAATGTTTTGTCCTTTTTTGAAGAATTCGGTAAATGTCGTGACTTTTATGACCACATTGGAGGGACATAAGACAATATATATTTGATACCATAGTTAGCTGAACTGCGTCTATCTCATATTTTCCTGCTCATTTAAAGCGTTGTTACAGTGTATTTCGCAGTAAACACAACAAAAAGCATATATTCCTCAAATAAATATTTTGGATCGTAAACATAATTACGTTCCGACAGCATTGAACATAAACATGAAGATTCTTGGTGGTAAATTTTGACGAAGCAAAACCACACATTGGTCACAGAAATAAGAACATAAGTAACTTTGTGAGAATTCAACGGTTCAGAGGTATATCCGAACAGAAATAATCAACGAATGACAAAGCACCCATCCATTTTGAGGGTCGCGGGCCGTGCTGGAGCCTATCCCAGCAGGAGGCGGGGGACACTGTGAACTGGTCACCAGCCAATCGCAGGGCACATATAGACAACCATTTGTGCTCAAATGACAGCTAGGGACAATTTAGAGTGGTCAATTAGGCCTCGGGAGAAATTAAACCTTTTTTTTTTTTTCCGGAGCGCAATGTCACATGCTCAGAAAAAAAGGTGCTGATTGTACTCAGAGGAAATCTGTGTTCTCCTATCGATTGCAAGTACCCGCATCTCTGTCAAACTAAGTGAATTTGAATTGAGATTTGAATTTGTTTTAAGAAGATTTGAATTTGTATTTGTAAAACCGAATGTAAAAACATAAAGAGCTGAATTTTCAGTGAGGATCAAATACAGTTTCATGATTTCATCCATCCATTGCTTATCCTCACTTTGGTCAAGAGTGTGCTGGAGGCTATCCCAGCCGTCCTCGGGCGGTAGAAATACAGTTTCGGAGAAAATTAAAAAGAACTTTTTTATTGTTTGAAATGTTAGTTTGAAATGTATTGGGCTTCAGTTCCAAACTAAGACTTAAAATTCAAATCTTACAATTCTGATTTGGTTTTTCAATGCAATGATTCAAATTGTTCAGTTTCAATTTCAGACCATATTAAATCAGCAGTTTATATTAAAATAGCAGGATTAGCAATTCCAATTGGTTCAACAAGGAGCTCTGTGTTATATGCTGGAATGTGCAGAACATTGTTTTCCCCCTGTAAGTATGTTAAAGACCGAAGGAGTTGTTATTTTCATACACCACTTTTCTCCCGGGAGGTTCAGTTCCAAAAGAATCTTCTGTGTATTTCTACAGTGATGCAATGGAGTCTTGGGCAACATCACTGTCATTGTCATCACTTGCAGTTTTGACGAAAGGCAGAGATTTTAAGTTTGTTAGAGAAAAGACGATGCACAGCAGTGACATGTTGTCATGTTAGGCCAAGTAGGTGGAGGAAGAACATCCTGCATCGGGCCAAGCTAATTGCATTGGAGATGTTTTCTTCCTATAATGGTCATGCAAATGGTGGTCCCGGTGGAAGATGAATTAGTCTACTGTGTTCAGAGCAGTGTCATTTGGGCCTGTGGTATCTTGTGGACATCAAACCTCAACTCTACCATCTGCACAGTGTTCAGCAAAAGATTGCTGATTGCAGAGCAATGCGGTATTGCTGACAGCCCCTTGTGTCACTTTGCTTGCTAAAGGAGAAACTTCATTAAAACGGCTGATGTGTAACTGTTTTTACTCGGGGGTTCAGACAGGATAGGGATTTTACAATTTTATTTGAACACTTAATCAGATGTGAACTGAATTAAATTTTCTTTGTATCGCATTTCAAGAACAACTGTGTCCGAATTTTAAAAAAAGTGCCGTACAGAAATACAAACTGAACATAAGACACTCGAACAGAACATAATTTAGAAACAATGAACCCACATGTTAAAACAATCAGATAAACAAGCATGTCCAGCTCCGGTCCTCGAGTTTGTTTTAGATGTGTCTCTGTTGCAACACACCTGATTCAAATGATCAGCTCATCAACAAGCTGTGAAGAAGCAGGAAAATGATCCTGATCATTTGAATCGGGTGTGCTGTAGGAGAGACACATTTAAGACATGTAGGACAACGGCCCTTGAGGATGCTGTTTAGACACCTCTGCAATAAAACAAGGACAGGGTCTCAAGCTGTGTTGAAAAGCCACAGAATACACTTGAGTTTTGAGGCAGGTTTTAAAAATGGGGTTTGAGTGCACTTGTCTAATGTGCACAGGGCGGTCGTTCCACATTTTCACAAATAAGAAAAAAAATGCACAATAAGGAGGCGTTGTTTTTTTTTTTTTAATAACATTCATGAAATTAGCATTGGAAGTGACAGAAAAGTTGAGCCACAATATCACATCACATTTCACAGGCTCGCGGGCCGTGCTGGAGCCTATCCCAGCTATCTTTGGGGAGTAGGCAGGGGACACCCTGAACTGGTTGCCAGCCGATTGGCTGGGCACACAGAGACCAACAACCATCCGCGCTCACACTCACACCGAGGGACGTTTTAGAGTGTTCAATCAGCCTGCCATTCATGTTTTTGGGATGTGAGAGGAAACCGGAGTACCCGGAGAAAACCCACGCAGTCACGGGGAGAACATGCAAACTCCACACAGGAAGGCCGGAGCGAGAATCGAACCCTGCACCTCTGGACTGTGAGGCCGATGCGCTAAACAGTCGTCCACCGGGCCGCCCTGTGGAAAGTCAATTAAGAAAATAGTTACAGTACGAGACTTAGCCGAGTGTCTGGTAATGGTTCAGATTGTGATCCCCGCCCATCGTGCATCTCTTCTCAGGAATCGTAGGCTTTTCTCCTTTTCTGAGTGGCGTTGACGGTAGATGCTAATGCTGATGTGAACGCTAGTGTAGTTACTCACTTTCTATCACAAGTGATCATCAAGCTATTAGCTTGTTGCAAATGCTTGAGCGTTTCAACTGCCGTGACAAATCGCAGCCCAGCTCACTGACGTGTGTGGCGCAATGCATTTATTTAATGACGTTATAAGGACATTAATCCTTGTCTTATGTGTTATGTGTTACCAGTGGTTGAACATGCGTCATATTCAACACATTTATGCTTATTTATGTTGCACTATAGTTTCTGTTTCAACAACCCGTGACTTAAGGTTGTTTGTAAGATAATGACATCCAGACCAATTCCTTGTATAACTTTGCATTGCTTGTTTGAATTGTGATTGTGACTCTGAATGATAGATTAACAGAAGTACCTTTTTGTTAGAAAATATTAACTTTAAAGCTTGAGGTAGAAGTGCAGCGAAATAAGTATCGAGACCTTTCTT
This sequence comes from Hippocampus mohnikei, assembly GCA_026261675.1. Classification (NCBI taxonomy): domain Eukaryota; kingdom Metazoa; phylum Chordata; class Actinopteri; order Syngnathiformes; family Syngnathidae; genus Hippocampus; species Hippocampus mohnikei. The sequence continues at coordinate 20,723,364 of JAKGUB010000556.1, read as the reverse complement.
ACTTATATCGAGCCTTTGGCAAATATTGAGCAGCTGTTTATTCAGTCAGGCCATAAACAATTTTATACTTGAGGGCTTTCTCATTTTTAGACTGTTTCAAATCATTTTTGGCAACATCCAGTCTGCAAAAATGGAGCTCAAGCCCAGGAAATAACACAGCATCTGCATCGTCAACAGGTGAGGTGGAGTCCACCTCAATGTTGAACGGATTCCAACAGTCCATGAGAAGCCCATCGAGACCCTCAGATCATGGTGTACAGCAGATCTTAGAGACACAACTCGAGCAACTCCGGCAGGACACAATCGATGATCTCAAGAAGAACAGCAAAACTGTACTCGTGAAGCTCTGGTGTTTCAAATTTGCACTCGTACCCAAACTCCTGTAGCCAGTGAGCATGTATGAAGTTTTGCTTATCCATGCCACCTGACGAAATTGATTTCCTAACTGTTTCAGAAGAGATAGACTATACATCAAGGAAATGACTGTTGGAGGTAGGATGCTGCGGCACGACCGAGCAAAGGGTACATCCAGCGGAGGTGAGACGGAGGGGCTTTGTTGTCAGTACAACGGCAAAGTGAAACGCTAAATGAGAGTGGCATCAGGGGACAGGCTCACACACAACCCATCAACACCAGTGAAAGGGCAAACCAGTGGCTACGGTCGAAGAGGAGCAACACCAGCTGGGCTGCTAACTGTGGGAAACACCCAGGCTGGATCCACCTGTGGTGGGCCTACCACAGCAGAAAGGGGTGTGGTGATAAATGTCTGAAACACCTTGTGAGGTGCAAAACTAATAGTGTATTCCAGTGGTAAAGCATTACAGCAGCCATCATTTAAGAACTCCCTAATCAGAAATAGTGCTACGCTAGGGATAAAAACAACTCGTCCTATCAGCAAACCTCACTTAGAAAAAATATTTGGGACTGAGTCACACACAGTTATGACCACAATAGATCCATCCATCCACCCACCCATTTTCTGATCCGATTATCCTCACAAGGGTCGCAGGGCGTGCTGGAGCCTATCCGAGTTGTCTTCAGGCAGTAGGCGGGGGACACCCTGAACCGGTTGCCAGCCAATCGCAGGGCACACATAGACGAACAACATTGCTCACACTCACGACTGGGGTCAATTTAGGGTGTTCCATTAACCTGCCACGCATGTTTTTGGAATGTGGGAGTACCCGGAGAAAACCCACGCAGGCATGGTCGAGATCATGCAAACTCCACACAGGAAGCAGGAGCTGGATTCAAACCCTGCACCACATATAGAACACAAATAGAATGATTTAGCAGCACCCATTCATTCCTGGTTTGTTTCTGTTTTGAAAGCAGCCCAAACAGAATCTCGAACCAAGTGCATGCGACCTTTGCAACCCTTAATGTGTAAATGACCCCAAAGAGGGTTAACGACCCATGACTCCCCACCAGTGAGTCAAAAATTCCATTTGCTCTTAAATCATCACCTCAGGGTAAATAATGTGGATGACTAGGAGTCGTCATGGAACATAAAAAGGGTTCGAAATTGGAGGAACGTAAATCTTTTCTTGGTGTTTTTCTAAGCTAGAATTTCATCTGTTTTATCTGAATTCACAAACTGCAAATATGTCAGTCAAGTAAAATGTATCTACTAAAAATAAACGGAATGCATAGAAATGACCGATTATATTAGTGAGATTAGAGGCAGACTACCAACCAAAGGCCCAAGAACTTTGGTGTTCCACATCCATTATAGTTCACGACTGGTTATCAGAGTCTGTAGCGACAAACGCAGACAAAGGCGAGGAAGCAACACAAGTAAAACACAAAGGCAGACAAAAAAAAATGCTATCATCCACTCCCACAATAGACGTGCTGTTTTAAACTCACCATAAAAATGTAATCCCTTTGTCTCTCTTTTACGTCCATTTTTTTTCATACTCAATCCAAGCCGGAGGGATGAATGAAATTGGCCAGTGCTCATTTACATGACGCGTATTGGCAAATCCGGTGATAAAAATGTGGGCAAGTTGCTTTTTCTCTATTTTTTAAAAATATTTATATTTGAAAAACACGCTGCATTAAAAAGCTACACAAAATATTAAAAACTTGGTATATTTACACTGCTGCAAACAATAACTCACATGAAAGATTGTCCAGCTATGCATTTTCTATCCCGCTTACCCTGGTAGGGTCACGGGTGAGCTACCGTCGCTGACTTTGGGCCGAAGGTGGAGTACACAGCCCCGTGTGGCGTGCAAACCAAAGAATAAAGATTATGTGTAAGCAAGACACCTTTTGACAGCATCAATCAAATCTGGTCAAATTTGATGAAATACGGTTACAGCTCAAGAATCAGAAGTGTGCATCTATCGAGAAGAACACATGTCAGAGGGTTAATGTTGACTTCCATTCCCGATGCAATGTCATGTTTCAAACTGATCACAAATTTCAGTGGGGAGGAAAAGTGTGCCATTTTTGTGTACATATTGCCATTTTGTTTCATTATATTACACTGTATGTAAAAATGAACTCACTGCGTGCCACCGCAGGTAAGCAATACCAAAAAGTTCAACACCCAAAAAGGGGAGGGTTGGCGCACATCCTCTCTGAAGTGGATCAAATTCCAATCTGAGATTGCCTTCTTGGATAATGCGGAAATATTAAGAGAAGCCTTGATCTAAAATGGAGCATGGAAATGAAGAGGCAGAGCGAGCCCCGAGGACAGGCAGCCGACACGGCGCTGGGTCCGCCATCCGTACCTCTGGGAGGCTGCAAGCACAGCCCGCCTCTCCTATGTAAATGTCCCATTCCACACATTAGTCATACTGCTTTCACCACACTCAAGTGTACTTCACCCATCAAACCCTGCCTGCCTCCATGAAGATCCTTCGAATGTTCCACAGATAAACCCCAGAGGCCCTTCCTTCCCCTTCCACCATCGCCACCTACATAAAGAGTCGAGGCTGATTGGTTATGTATCCGAGCTAAATGGGGAACACTCCAACGGGGAAACGTTGTTGCTGACGGTGGGAAATTTCCGCCACGGAAAGACTAATAATCTACGCGTACCTTTATATGCAGAAAGACCGCTTTCTTTCGACTTCGATCTAAGCGACAGTTGCGATGAAACGCCGTCGTAAAATGTTGCGACGATGGGATGGAAGAGAAGATTGCAAAATCCCCCACGTGAAAATGTTACTCGCTATTGATCAGCACAACTATTGACTTTCACCTGGGTTGCGATGCACTCGAGAGTCGCAGCACCTTAAATTACACATTATGAACCAACACGCTTCTTCTATTACCCCGCCTCAAAGCCTTTCCGACCTCTGTGTGCCTGCAGCTTCCGTCTGCGCCTGCACCTTCGCTTTTGTATTGTCGCGTGCTAAGGATGAATTCATTCAGTGACGAATTGATCTGCGGCGAGGTCGCTTATTATATCCTGTAATTGCTCGTAGGTTTAGGACTCTGCGATTTGAGATACTTCTGCCAACCAAATGACCCTATTAGATGTGTCACTTTTCAGACAGCTTTACTCCCCCCTCAAGATCAGGCTTTGTTTATCGTAGATGATTGTTTATTGCGTCCTTGGTGTGGGGCATATTCGCGATACGCACAATTTCAACAATAGAGTTTATCATATGGCAAAATCCGATATGATTGAGCGTGTGTGGATCATTGAAACATTAGATTTATCCAGCATATAACCTGCCTCAACCACCTTCAAAGATCATTTGAATTTCCTTAATAGCTTCCAGCACGCCGGACACTTAGTTCTAACTTCCCAACAAAGTTAATGTCATTGAGTAAACAATGAATGATATGCGTTATCTATCGCCCCATCGAACACGGCATCACCTATCACATCTATTATGTGTCGCCTTCTCTTATGTATTCATTCATACAAAGCAAAATTCTCGTTATGCTCATTTCTAAAATATAATCTTCAACTCCGCTAGAGCACACAGACATGTTCTTATTTATACGCGTGCCTCACAAGACCACTGGGAGGCTCGGCAGTGATTTACTGCAATACATAAACAAAATATAAAATCAATAAGTGTTTCTTTGCTTTTAATGCATGACTGTGTTTTCGGCTCAGCGAGAAAGGAATGAGAAATAATGTGCTTCATTAACTTTGAAATTGGAGTGAAGAGGGCAGTTTTGAAAAATTAAAAATTGGGAATTAAAGTCACCTCCTAGTTTGCAGCCTGCATTTTTCTAACGATAGCAGTATGTTTAAACTTGTGTCTAAACTATTTCCTACTGTTATTATTCATATATGTATTATTATTATTCACATTATGGCGGCGTCCAGTGGTTAGCACGTCGGCTTCCCAGCTCCGGCCTCCCTGTGTGGAGTTTGCATGTTCTCCCCGGGCCTGCGTGGGTTTTCTCCGGGTACTCCGGTTTCCTCACGCATTCCAAAAAAATGCATTGCAGGCTGATTGAGCACTCTAAATTGTCCCTGGGTAATGAGTGTGGGCGTGGATGGTTGTTCGTCTCTGTGTGCCCTGCGATTGGCTGGCAACCAATTCAGGGTGTCTCCCGCCTACTGCCCGAAGACAGCTGGGATAGGCTCCAGCACCCGCCGCGACCCTAGTGTGGATTAAGCGGTTCGGAAAATGGATGGATGGATATTCACATTATTGTTAGTAACCAGTCGTCGTAGTAATAGTGCATTTAGTTTGCTGGTAGGGTTGGAGTCATCCTACACCAGGGGTGGGCAAACTTTTTGGCTCGGGGGCCACATTGATTTCTAAATTTGACAGGTGGGCCGTGTCAGGACAAGATACGGTACATATAAAAAAAAATATATGTTGACAGTCCATACCAAACATCAACAGAACAAAAGCATAAAAGTATTACCATACTTTTTTTTAATGTGAACGGTGAAACAACTATGGTATATGTCCTGTATGAAGGTTCAAGTATGTGAGCAACATACATGTGTGACAACACAAGCAACAAAGTGCAACAATATGTTGGCCAAAAACTGCAGCAAGCAGTACAGGTATATGACAAAATATAACAAAGTTAGGACTATTTGCTCCAAAATGAGACGTGTAAGAGACCTGGTTGCTTTTCTTTCGACTCACTCATTGTCTCTGACTTGACCTCCCCTCGATCACCACACATGACAGCGTTGCTCAGCTGATGTCGCGTAGCGAACTTTTGAAGCCAGACACGGGATGCTTCGAAGTCTTCTATGCTCATAGTTAGCGCTCTGGGACTCGCTTCCTCCCTTTTAGCGGTCAAGTTTGCGGATAGTTTTTAGCACGATAGCAGTCAAACCATTCAAGGAAACGTTTATTTACTCGACTGTCCGTCGAGCCGCAAGCAATTTGTTTCTGTATGGTTTGTGCATAAGAAAGACACCGGACATCAGAGTGTTGTTTATGTGCCGCTGTATTCAATACTGCCCCGTACAAACAAGCGCACGCCCTTCCCCGTGCTGCTGGGGCAAACCATTCCAAAAGAGGGGTGTTCACTCCCCGTAACACAATTCACTCGGCATGGAAATAGCCAGAATCGGACTGAGCACAAATCACTTCCTCGTTTTTCAAAGTCTTGTAGATTTCAGTCTTTCAGACTCCAAACATCTCCTGAATGTTTCAGTATTTTGTAACCCGCTTCGCTTAATCAGATACACTTCACTTTCTACCGTGGCCATTACTCTTCCTCTTCGCTTAGATGCCATGATCGACAGGACGTGAAAATGTTCGCAATTGCAGTAAAACTCACTGCAACAAAGAGTCACTTGCATGTCGCTGTTTTGGATCCAATGATAGAAAATAGCGGCGCGGACACACTTATTCCGTCGTATCGAGCGGGAGTTGCTTGAGTTGGCGCTACTGCTGTCTTCCGTATCGTCTCCCCCTCCCTCCCTGTGCTCTGCAACTTCAAGTAACTGCGCCATCTGGCGTTGAAATGCCTGTCATTACAAGTCCAAATGAAATGAATGCAATCATTTATATCGAACCTTAATTGTGATGTGCACCAACCTTCGGCGGGCCGGATTAAAAAGCCCAACGGGCCGGATCCGGCCCGCGGGCCGTAGTTTGCCCATGTCTGTCCTACACAATTAATATTAATGATCAAACTCTTAAATAGGCAACAAAACCTTTGACAGGAACCGTACTGCTTTTGTTTAGAGTAGAATAAAGGTCAAATGCCTCCCAAGTTGAATCATTCAAATCAACTAAATTAAAATATGCATTGAATGGATGATATGGGATGTCATGCATTTGGTAGCAAATGTTTGTTTTATTCTTTGTTCTTTTTTTTTGCTTTTTGTTTTGTTTTTCGTTAACCGATATACAGTGGAATACTTAATTCCAGCTACGCCCAAAAACCTTTTGGTGACAGTTGCGCTGCAAACACCAGATCCAGCTCTATCAGGTGTCTTCAAAGGGTGAAGAGTACATCACTTTAGTTGTAATTATTTGGTTTTTTTAGATGCTGTACATTGTTCAACTTCTCCTCACGCACATATGACTGCGGGGGTCTACATGGGATTATTTTATCAGTGTCATAAATGATGTGTATGTGACAGTTCTGGCTAAATGTACATTTTACTGAAAACGCCTGTAGATGAAGTCTTAATTTATATATATATATATATATATATATATATATATATATATATATATATATATATATATATATATATATATATATATATATATATATATATATATATATATTAGAGCTGTCAGTTTAGCGCGTTTTATCGACATTAATTTAAATGAATTTTATCGATCAAAAATTTTCTCGCGAGATTAACGCGGCAGACGTCACAGCGGATGTGACGTTGCTCTATAAATAAACCAGAAACAAAACATCAAGCGCGCTGCACAAGTCCACGCACGTTTGTTTTGCCAGCCACGGCAGCGCGAGACACCAAAACGGATATTTAAATAGTTTATGAATGGAAAGTTTACTTTTAAAAGTTGCCAGATTGTTCCACTGACAAGACCAAAATGACCTGGATGTTTTGCAGTCGTAAACTGAGCTATCATCATAGCACGTCGAGTCTGAAATACCACTTAATTAATGGCCAAGCACACCGCTGACGTGAGTAGTCCGCCCCCCCTCGTCTCAGACAGACGGCTATGGATCATTTCAAAGCGAAGAAAATGGATGACACGACAAAGAACAAAGTTGCTGAAGCAATCGGCAATTTAAACAGCGTGGGCTAAAATGTTGCTAGAACAGGGGTGTCTTTATTTAGCTCATTTGTGCATAGTTGTCATGTTTGTCCGTCTGCAATCTGACGTTTAAAGAAGTAAATTGCGTTGCAGCCGGCGCTCCACTTCCGGGTTGGACCTTTGGGACTTGTAGTTCTTTTGTTCGATTCGACTTGATGTGTTCATGCCGGCGCTCCACTTCCGGGATTGAGTATTGGGACTTGTAGTTCTTTTGTTCGATTCGACTTTATGTTTGTGTTGAATGGTTTCTTACGTTTAAAACAATGAATAATGATGACGATAATGATACATAGTGAAATCAGGGTTGATTACATTATTTATTAAACGTATTGTTAGATAAAGGTATTCATTAATGTCAATTATATACATATTTACATTGCGATGCAGAAAGATAGATATATTAATTTTTTACTGCATTTATGTGTAGTTTAGGTTATTACCTTCTTCTGATACTTCTGTTACAACTACTACTACTTCTGCTGCAAAGTGCTCCAATAAATGATCCAAAAAGTACAGAACGAGAGATCCTTCCATGCTGACCGACAATCCCTAACTGAACAACCATTACTGATTGCCAGCGAGAGCCTCCATTACAAGAATCCGAAATGATGTCGACACAAAACCGTAGAGAGACTTTCGAGCAAGAAGGACCAACAGAATCAGCATAGCCTGACTGCTGTGTTCAAAGCAAATTTGAGAAAAACGAAGAATGCAACAATGGCTTAAATCCATTATAGGCTGAGTACTCGTTTACCTTAGATGTGCACTTTATAATGTTATATTGCGCTGTTTTGATTCCCTAAAAGAGCTGTTCAAGCAGCTGTTGTGTGACAAAATATTGTTTTCACTGTTGTTGATGGACAGTAATATTGTGTGAGAGATAATGTGTGAATAAATTTCAGTATATATATATATATATATATATGAGAGCATTAAAATGGGGGAAAATTTTAATAAAAAATGAGTGACCTATATATACTGTTATATATATAGTTATGTCACACACACACACACACACATATATATATATGTCCATTTTGCTTGCTGGAGCCTATATATAAATGTATATATATGTATGTATATATATATATATATATATATATATATATATATATATATATATATATATATATATATATATATATATGTGTGTGTGTATATATATATATATATGTGTGTGTGTGATAACTATATATATAACAGTATATATAGGTGGCATTAAAACCAACGCCATGCCGAGTATTTTTAACGAGCAAGAGGCAAGAAAAATGTACTGTAATAACCCCAGCGTGCTGGAAAATAAGCACCATGTCTGCTACACTTCCTGCTACACTTGTTCTCCAAAGTTTATCCGGAGCTGCATCTTTCAGCTCAAAAGTGGAATCTCACTCGGTACATATATTTCATAGGAGCCTATTGGCTGGAAACGATATGGCATCATTCTTTCAGGATGAATGCTATCGCTGCATTCCATTCGGCGAAGCTGTGTGTGTGTGTGTATATCATTGTGCAGTTTAGTCCAACGTTTACACACGTGTGAGTGATGTATGAACATCGCGGCCAGCTAGATTTTTTGTTTTTAATCCTTTTTTTTAAGTGATGACATTTACATGAAAATTAATGATGTCATTAATTATTTGGCAAAAATAGAAACTTTTTACTGTTGCAAATCGCATCCATATGTGAAGTATCCCTTGAAATGAATAGCCTGGACCTTCTTAAAAATCAAGGTAAAAATGGGAACTCAACTGTCACGGAATGGATTGTGTCAACTTTGGAGGCTCCACTGTATCTGTTATGGATGAGGATGACAGCAATTATTGATTGATTGATGAATGATTACAAGTGACCGATGTCGCCAATTGACAGCGTGTCACCTCCCCCTTTTTTTTTAATTCTTCTCTTTTATTTGTACGAATGCCTCACCGTTGCACAACCTCACAGACTTCTGTTATGCCATTTTTGCACTAACACATTGCAGATGTCAATGAAAATCCATTGCGGGTTAATCTCCCAGCAGTGGAAACATGAACATTTTATCCAAAGCTGCATATCACCTGGGGTCGATTCATTGTGTGTCAGGGGCAATATTAGCATTCATATTAGTCGCTCTGCCCATGTATGATATTTGTCACTGCAAGCCCTTTAGCGCAACACAGTTCGAGGGGATGCTTATCTCATGAGCCATAAATTAGGGGATGAATTTCCTCCAAAACGACTGAAGGCAACGGATGGAGTCATTGTGCTGTGTGGTGTTTTGACACAGTAATGACACATGTTTTACAATCAGCTCCTTCTCCTTTTCATTGGGAGGAGTGGACCTGTCCACTCCTGCTGGAGAGAAATGGCCCTCTTGGACATTACCACTTTCTCCCAGGGGAGATATAAATGAGCGGCAATAATGGGGTGAGGGGGGCGCTGTATGAACAAAACGCTTGAAGTGGAGGATTTCTTTCCAAAACCCTGAAAGGAGAGTGTAAGCATGCAGTGTGCAGAAGCGCTCCAAGACAGCATCTCTGTCTTGGCTCCTTGTGATAAATACACAAGACAAAAAAAAAAGAAAAAGTTGCTTAAAGTATACGTGAAGGTCACATTTGAAGGAAGCGGGATCTGGTCTTGAACATCATCTCAGTCTCCCTCTCTTCTGGGTTTCTTCTCTTCCTTCTGTCTCACACTCATTACACGAGAAGCCATACAGTGCTGGTTCGGGGAACGTGCGATGAGCCTTGGGAAATATATCCACTGGGAGGGAGAGAGGTAGACTAAAGGGGAATAGATAAAAAAAAAATGCTGACTGCTCTTCAAAGGAAGCAAAAATAATTGAAATGGTGTGTGTGTGTGTGTGTGTGTGTGTGTGTGTGTGTGTGTGTGTGTGTGTGTCCGTGCTGGGGGTGAGGTGCTGGAGGAGGAGTTGGAGATTGAGTGGCTGCATGTTGCAGTTGGTCATTAATTGAGGAGGAATGTGAAACACTGTGTGGTCCTCTGCTGACACACAAGAGGAGATTGATCGAGGAAACAGTGTGATAAAGATATGAAAGAAGCAAAAAAAGAGGAAGCAAATGGCAAAAAAAAAAAAAAAAAAATCATAATAAAGGGAAGGGAACGTTTTTGCAGAGGCAGAAAGACGGAGGGAGGGAGAAAGAGAGTTCAAAGTGTGCCCAGACTGAGTCCTGTCCTCGTCGTGTCCTTCCTCCGGCCCCCAGTCATGCATCGCTCATCTTGTCACATTGAACTCCAGATGCTCCTACCCTGGAGAATGCTACGGCCGCGGCCATTTTTCTTCATTCTCACTAACAATTTGGTAATGAAATATTGATTTTTAGTTAGATTCATATTGATGCCATTAGCTTTGCATTGATAAATCACATTTGGCCGCTTGTCTAGTGTGGCAGAGCGCGAGTGAGGGCAGAGAGATTACAATCAAAGGCACTGATGTGTTAATTTGATGGATATTTCCCCTTTCACAACTACCCCCACCACTCTCTCTCTCTCTCACACTCTTTCTTTATGTTCCAGTGGGTTTCATAACATTGTTTTTTTTTTTTTTTTTTTTTATTACAAAGCACCCGTGAGGATATTTATGTCCATGTCCATTTTGCTTGAAATAGCCTTTCAGCCAGGCTGCCTGTGGCAAGACTGCAGTTTTAGAGTCATTTCATCTCTTAGGCCAAACAAGGATACACTACGAGGGACTCGTCAAATGAGCAAAACAGGAGACGGCACGACGCTTTGACACCAGCCAAAAACAGCACCGACACAATTGATGAGAGGCCTTTTTGCATGCGATCATTGCAATCTCTGCGGGAGAAAATGTATAAAATTCATTCGGTTTCTTCAATATTCATTACCGAAGGAATGGGCAATATACGTGAAAGCAGGCGAGCAGCAGCAGCAGCAGCTCTCAGGGTGCAATTTTTAGAAGGGGATTCATTTAAATGCCTCCAAATTGTACAGCTCTCTTAAGCATTTCACATGCAGGGTTGGGAGGATATAACATCTGAGAAACACTGGAATCGTTTTCCAGATTAGGGCGTTTTTTAAATGAGTCTCCTGCCACAGCTTCGCCTTCCAACTGCAATATGCGTCTGCACACAGTCATCTTAATGAAAGGAAATGATAGCGTTCACTTTAATGACATGGAGTTCAAGGACTGCTTATTGTTCCAGAGGAAAGGCATCTTTTTTCACAGTAATATGAGTCTGTCTTTTTTTTTCTCCCGCCCGTCCCATCGTCTTGCGCAAGTGCAATTTCATTTGGAGAAACAGACACTGAAGGTTAAATGCGCCGTGTAGGTTGTCAAAACTGGAAGGAGTTCAGCGTTCAAAAGTGATATATTGATAACACCACCCCCCCTCTCTTACATTTATCAGTATTTTGATAATGTTTCATCTCAAATGTTTTTCATCTGTCTCTAATTATGCAAAATGGAATATAATTCAAATTTTCGGGGACACTGGAGCCATTGTGTTTTACGCTGGTTATAAAGCAATTTTACTGCAAACCGCGCTTTTAACAACCACCGCATATTTCTTAAAAGGAATGGCTATCAAATTTTCAGCATGTTTACTGAAATACGTGACATAAAAATCTCCCAGTTTCAATGCGTCGTCTCATTTAGTGCATTGCAAGAAGTAAATCTGCCAAATGTTACTTCTGCAAATATTTGTGCTCCAAATTTGATTTCGTTTGGTAGAATGACGATGACTGACATTAAAAGGACGAAGATGATGACCAGAGGTCTTGGGCCGCTCTGGCATTTAGTTGAGATGCAATTAAAGTCCGGAGTTATGGCTTCTTTGGGGTTGTGCATTGTTTCTTTGATCCCATCGTGGCCCCCTGCCCTTCTTCTGTCTGGATCATAAGAACCAAACAGGCTATTTGGAGAAAGGCCAGTTAGGTCCAAATGAGTCTGGTGGAAGAACGCTGGCTCCTCTGGCCGAGGGTACAATTTCTTTCATTCAAACATTCATAATTGGTGACTTTCCAGTTTGGCGCCATCTGTATGAGTCAGTTTCATCCTGACAAATAAAGTTGGAAACCTGCACAGAGCCAATGAAAAAAATATTTTGTGTGTGTGTGTGTGTGTGTGTGTGTGTGTGTGTGCATTCAATATATTTTATATTCTGATATAGTTTTGACTTTGTGTTATACTGTTGGTTTCCCAATTCGGTTTCTTTTATGATGAATGTGGCCATACAGAGGACATGCAAATTCAGTTTGGGCATTTGCAAGTATGTCGCAACCAAAACAATAATGGAGGAACACGGACCTGTGCAGTAGGCTATTAGCATCATGGTCACCTTGCAAAGTGTGCAACTTTTAAATCACCATCGTGTTCACAAATGGACGTATGATATATCAAATTATTGGCTCGCATACTCACCAATTAACGGTATTCAAAGGATTGTTATGTCTGAGATAACAAGCGGTTGGTGAGCAGCCATGTAGCGTTTCTTTGCATGACATGCCATCACCGACAACTGGCCCTGCATTTGCAGTGCAGTGGAGAAGTATTTACCCTATTCGGAGGTACCAACCGTTCTGGAATGTCGGTCTTTTGTTATGGAAATCTCTGTACATAACCTCGTTGCAGCCTCGTTGTGAGTATTAAAACAACAACAACAACAAAAACATGAGTCACTTTGCCTAAACAGGTTGAAAGCGAGTACAAATATTTGGTAGATGATTACAATCTATATTTGACAACATGGTACTGTAGAACAAACAGCATCGCATCACACTGTGGTGTTAATCTGTCATGGTCATAATACTTGTTGGAATACGCCAAACGTCCAACACTCGGTTAAGCGTAGCTAATGGCGAGGGACATTTTTTAATCATTTGTTTTTATTTTGATCCTTGCAAATATGTCTTCATATTGAAATACTTAAATTTTGATATATAGATCTATAGATAATATATAGTGTTGTTCGTCTGCATGTGACCTGCGATTGGTATTATCTGAACCGCTTTTATCCTCACAAGGGCCGCAGACGTACATCCAGCCCAACCACGTCACTAACATGGATGAGGTGCCCCTCACTTTCCCCGTAACGCACACAGTAAAACAGAAGGGGACCAGCACAACAGGGGCGCGAGAACTCGGCTTTTATAGTTGTGCGGTTGCCATGGTAATGAACAAAAATGACCACCTACGGTGATTTTTAAGCCCAAAGAAATGGTTCCTGCCGGAGTCAAAGAAAGTTGCGAGCGGCGTCGAAGCGATGGCGAACACAGCATTTACTAAGACTGGGAGGCAGCGCCGGGCGAGTTACGCCACAATTTGTGAATGGATTGTGGATGCTTGCATGATTCGGGCTTTCACAAAAGCCGGCATCATTTCTGAGGAGCCACGCGGCAATGGGACTGACTCTGACAATGACGCGAGAGAACCTCTGGCGTGTTTGATGGAGTACTTGCCCAGCTGTTCATTTTGGATACAAAAAATGAGGACTTTAGTTGATTTGTGGATGAAGAATGATTAAAACAATTAAGTGTACACTGTTAAATACTCAGTTTTGCTACTACTGCTTTTTTTTAAAACATATGTAAGTGTATGTATGTATATATATGTATGTATATATATACACACACACACACACACACAGTTTCTACACTTCTCGTGGAGCCACTGAGGCAATTCCACACAGCCATCACTGAATTTTTTGTTTTCATCCATCACAGTTTGGTTTGGTGCCGTCAGGAGAAAGGACAAAAACGTCCATTTAGAACTGTTGAAGGAATATCATATTGTGATGGGAATTCTGCATCCAGAATACTTGTCTGTAGTTAAGGTTGGCACTGAGCAGCACCAAGTGCCTCCGCTTTGAGGAACCAGTTTCTTCTGGAAAGAAATTATCTGGACTGTTTTGGAGAAGATTCTCTTCGGAGGGACCGGTGTTGCTACAATGCACAATCGCCACATCAGCCCCAACAGCCCCAACAGCCCCTACAGCTGCATTACCAGCACTGCCACTTTAATTCTTTCCCCCTTGGAGACTTTATAATCTGCCTTTGTATTGTCAACAAAGTTTAAATCCACTCATTTTTATCTGTCATGTTATCTGTTGCCTGTTGCTTTTTTTTCTCTCTTCGATGTGGCCACTCTTCTGTGTGGTTTGAGTAACTTACACCCCTCCCGCCTCTGCTCCACGCAGTCAGAGACGACGCCACACGTATTGACTGGCTTCCAATCCACTTTATTCTTGGGGGCTCTGATGTAGAAACAATTCTGGGAGCAACTTTCTGGAAGACACCGGAAGTCGTAGTAGCAGGTTGCCATTTGTTATAGTGGTGGTTTATTTGAATGTGTTTTGTTCAGTTTTCTAAATGATCAAAAGACCCCATAGCATTTAAAAATGGCTCGCTTAGCGGGGGAATTTATTGGCGGTTGTACTCACAACCAGAAGAAGTTGCACACGTGGCCTCAAGGGGAAATGTTTTGAACATGCACCCTGGACAAAGAGACAATGTTTACATGCAGTCAATAACCCTTTCAAATATTAACAATATTCTGACTGTACAAGGTCATGTAAACATCCGCAAAAATACTAAATATGCTCACGTTCCTGTTTTTACAAACTTGAGTGGGTTACTCGTTTCCAAACTCAAATATTTGGTCAAACACGTATCAGAAAATCCCCTTTGGTCAAGCAACAAAATATAGTTTTATCTTTCTATGAGCAGTGTTGACTGCTGCTGGTCATTAATAATCATAATTTCTGCACAGACAATACATTGTTAAATGATTCAATGATTTCCTCTTAATTTGCATTAATATTGTTTCGGTTATTATGTTCTGGGTTTTTCTTTTGTTTTGTTTTTTTGGAGCACGTATCTGATGTGCTTATGAAGTAGTGGGGTTTGGCTGGGTCCAACGGCAGCTTTAAAGTAAATAAGTCTGTGTCCAAACTCTTTCAACAAAACACAACCAACTGTATTACGTGTAAGTGCAGATGAACGTCAGGGCTTTCGAGGTTACTCATTGCCTTGACGTGTGAAGCGATAGAATTCAGAAAGTAGCGACCGTGTGTTGTTGCTTGTCACTTTTTGATGTCATCCTCCAACCCTGTACATTAGTAGGAACCAGAATTGAAGTTCCCACATTGGTCAAGTGTGTAATTGTCATCCAAAGTGGACTGAAGCATCCGGTTTCCATGTAAATAAAATGCTGCTTCAGGTTCGAACTGGAGGTCACTCTCGTGATTCTCATCAAGGCCCTTGAGGCGTAAGAGTAAGATGGATAAGGAGCCAACTGTCATTGTTCGTTTGAAAGAGGCGGCACGAAGCATGCGCGACACATCACTATTACCTTTTAGTTGAGATGCCTCCCTACCCACATGAGGACTTGCACACTGCAAAAACTACAAGCAGGCCAAGCCAAAATCCTCTTGGCCTTATCTCACCTATTCCAACTTTTTGCCGAAAGTAGGCAAAATCACTGCCCAGCAACACCACAAAACACTGCAACTATTTATTCCCCTTACTATTTCTACCTCCTACTTTTTAACCCTTTCAGGGACCGTCATTGCTAGAGTGGACAGCTTATCATGTTATCAGGTTACAGGGTGCATCAAAGGGTTAAACCAGTGATTTTTAAAAATATATATATTTCAATCACTTTATTTTCCATACATCATTTTAAATGCATGAAGTTCTGTTGGAGCTTTTTAAAAACAATACCGGTCAATGTCTTCTTAACATTTTTCAACTTCTGACTTTGGGGGAACAGTTTTGACAAGACCCAGAAACTGCATGACTGCACGCCATAGAAAGACATATAAAAGCATTCTTGGATGAGTTTGATTTGGAAGAAATTCAGTTCATCATTCCCTTCAAAGACCGTTGGAATGAACTAGAACTAGAACCAGGCCCCCTTTTCAATATATGTCAACTGTGACCTCACAGATGTTCTTTTGAAGGAAACAAAAAATACCGGCAGACAAACTTCCGAAATCTTGTAGAAAGAGTAGAAGCTGCAAAGAGGTGATAGATGTCACAATCGGTCCAGTTTCCGTCAAGGTGCGATGACCACACCCCATTACTTTTGTCCAGACAGTGTTCTTCTGAACACACACACAAAAGTGTGCAACAACGATATTCACTGTTTAGTGAGAGAATGGCAAGAAAAGGTTGGGGTTTTTTTTTCCTTCCCAGGAGGCTGTTCAGTGAGCGTTGACCCCTCGTTCAACCACAAGCGCAAAAGCGCAACACCTCAATTTAGATTCCCCGCGCTCTGATCAATGCGTCTTTATGTTGCGCTGCCCTTTACAGTATTGTACTACCAAGCTTTTTATTACATTAATGCCTTCCCAGTGATGTCATCCTGAGGTCATCCTCAGAAACAGGGGCTGTCAAGTGGCGTTTTGATTGGCAGAGACCTCATTGAGGCTCGGCCAATTGCGTTCCGGTGCGGCAGCCGGTTGTCATGTGGAGCAGCCAGGCAGGGACAGGGAAGGGTCTTCCTTAGCACCTCAGTGTGAGCAAGAGAATCGATAACGACGCCACAAGGCGTGTACCCTTGGACAGTCCGGGGTGAGCAAGACAGCGGTGCTCACACTCACTCAACAGCTCCACTGCTACAGCTCACGGCCGATAAATGAGAGGGAGAGAGCGGGAGGGAAGGGGGTCGAGCTGGTGGGGATCTGAGGAGAGAAGACAGAGCAGTCAAACATTTCAGGGCCCTCCATTCCAGAGTAATGAAGCATAGCAAGAGAATATACCTCCGCAACATTTGATAAAGATGGGCTGACACACAAGTCCAAATAGGTTCCTCTGTACGCCAGCACATGTCTATCCATCAATGCTCAGCTTCACGGGGGGGGGGGGTGAAGGAAGGCAAGGCGAGGCCAATGAAGGGGAAGGGCGCAAATCTAAAGTAAAAAGAGAACAAATTGATTGACAGTGAGGAAGTGGATGGGGTGGCCGGCGGGATAGAACGATAGAGATGGAGTGAGAGGGAACAGAGTGAAGTGAGTGTGCCTTGGCAGCTGGGTCCGGGTCCTATCAAGGCCGATTGGTTGGCGAATGAGGCTCAGGAGGCCCGTGTCCTTGTAGCAACCCGTTTGTTTTCCAGCCGCTGCCTCACTCCGCTCCTGCAGTGAACGACAATAAAGAAGCGAATGAGTAAACGTTGCACATTTTACGTTCTCATCATCCTCGCGCTCTGTCTCTCCATCTGTTACTCCCTCACCAGCACCGTAAAAAGAAACGGTGTCGGGGAAAAAAAAAGGAAAGAAAAGAGATATCTGCGTGTGCCTGCAGCCACCCTCCTATTGGTCGTGTTTGTCATAAACTGGATGGAGAATTTTCAAGCGCGTATGTTCAAGACAAGACACTTTTTGCCTCTTCATGCTGTAGAACTGAAGCCAATGATTTTATTCATGAAACTCCCACAACCCCAGTGCAGTCCTGATTATGAAAGTGAACAGTAGTATTGTCATGTACCGTAATTTCCGCACTATGGAGCGCACCTGATTATAAGCCGCACCCACTACATTTTTAGAGGAAAACCAATTTTGTACATACACAAGCCGCACCTTGTATATAAGATGCATGTGCCCACAACACTAGAATGTTTTCCAGGTCGGGCCACCTGCTTTTATTACCTCTGAAAGCTTTTTTCGTCTTTTTACATTGCTCCAGTTCTTCCCACTGCCGTTTCCAGCGTCTCACCATCGATTCGTTTATGCCAAATTTACGTGCAGCAGCTCTGTTTCCTTCTTTATCGGACAGCTCGATTGCTTTTAGTTTGAAAGCTGCGTCATATGTCTTTCTTTTCGCATTTTCCATGATGAGGGTATGTTCACGCTAATTTAATTTATGCACAAGACAAGAAGTTGCAGTCTTCCTCGACGCATATATTCCACCGGTCTTAATCTTACCTTTTCTACTCGAGCGCCCCTGGCGGCCGTTAGAAAGATTACACAAATTGGCCGCATCACTGAATAAGCCGCAGGGTTGAAAGTTTGGGGAAAAAGTAGCGGCTTATAGTCCGGAATTTACGGTAGCTATTATTTGTCTTGCTTCAGCACAATTACAATCTTTAGCAAAAGAGCTAAAGAGTCGAGAGAAATCGAGAGAAGCAACACAACAAATAAGCCTTCGTCCATAAAACAACAAGGCTGCGAGTCATCCCCGGGAGGTTGCGTGCCGGCTGGGCCTATAGTGCCTGCTGGCCGACCAGGTACGCCACTTTCCTCTCAAGTCGTGGCTTGATTAATGAAATCTTAACGGCAGGCCAGACACAAATATTCATCACCGGGCTGCCCCTATTGTAATGCATGCGGAGAAGTAGGAGCGTGACAGAGGAGAGGGGAGACGAGAGGCGGCCCAGAGACAAAACACAACACGGGGCGCAGGGATTATTACCAGGCCTACGGAAACAGCGCTTTTTGTTCCCCTCCAACAAAATGGAGGCATGTGATTTATGGACAGCCAGCATCTGTTTGGAGCTAAGGGAGACACAGATTCATGTCTGCTATTATGGGCTGTCCATGTTACCAGGGTGAAAATTTGAAAAGGGGTAGGGTGAGGAGGAGGGGAGGGGGGCACAGTCGTAAAGAGCAAGACCTTTCGGGAAACTACACTGTGTCAATCCCTTGTCGTGCTGTGAATCGGTGACACTGTGGAGTGTGTGGGTGAATGCGGTATTACATTGTATATCACAAACAAATGTAGGCCTACAAGGCACCCGGGGGTGTACTGTTGGAGACAGTGCTGTGTATTTGTGTGTGTGTGTGTGTGTGACTGGAAATGAGACCTGCACATATTAAAGTTTTAATCCTCAACCGATAATGCGCTATCGGGCAGACTCCATTGTATCGTCACTTCTCGCAATAAATAAAACTCCACGCTTGAGACTGATAAGATCATTTTGATTTATGATGTCCATAAATGCACGCAAGACTTCCAGGATTTTTCCGAGCTTGTTTTGAGGGGGAAGGGACAAAGAGACACATTACAGAGATGGCGAATGAAATCGGCAAGCAGCGGAAGTGAGACAGAGTGCAGACGACAGTGAGGGAGATTGTGTGTCGCTGTGTGCAGTGTAGCATTGACTCCTGCATGCTCTCGGTGATAAATAGTGTCAGGTTAGGCTGCTCAGTGGCAGGTCTCACACTGTCAATGCTATGGCTGTGGGGATCGCAAGGCCCTGAAATGTTTTAACACCCATCACTGATCCCTGTCAAGCTGCACACGCACATGGCATTAGGCGCCACAACTGGATCGTGTGGCGGGCACGTGTGTGTAGATGCACATGTGTGCGTTTGGGAATACGGGCCGTGCATCCCCAGCAATGTGCGCCCTTCCATTCTTTTTGTACAAAGCAGCATCTCGCCGTTTGCTGCCAGCCTGAAAAAAAAGAAGGGAAAAAAATGCAACATCTACACCTTTAGCACCCAATTATACCAACGTTTCATTATGTTTCCTTTTTCTTTTGTTTTTTGAAAGCAAGCAGAAACAAAAAGGAAAGAAGCCCTCACGGGAATCATTGTTCACATTGTTGTTCTTTGCCTCAAAACAGTGTTGCACGCTTAGGAACACAATGGCGTTCACATAAAAATGAGCCACTTAGCTCTCCCACTAAATTAGCACTGCGGAGGAGAGGAGAGGAATGATTTCCAGATTTGCAATTCATGTTTTTTTTTTTTTGCTCTTTACCAAGCCTACAAAACCAGCTACTTCTGCTAAGACAGACAGATGTGAGGACAATCTTGAATCATCATTGTGCCTACATTCAGTGTAGGACAGTGATATGTGTAATAAAGAAATAAAATAAAGGATAAACTGCCGTCGTTGTCTGATCAAGAAAATGCTGGCATGCAGCACAGAGCAAGATTTGAGAGGAATATATTTATCAAATGAACGCAGGGAATTGTGGCGAGTACACTACCTCAGCGACTGCATGTGCGGAAACCCGATGCAAGAAAAAGCTCCTATCCCTGATTCAACCGGCTTAATTTCTAAAATCATAGGGGCACATCCATCAAATCAAAAGTCTGAGGTCTATAATAAAAAGAATAAAGATTATGATGATGATGAAAAATATACGGTATGGTTATATTATTGTTTCAATGTATTTGTTATATTAATTGTTAGGCAACACTTTTTTTTATACCGATTGGGTCAATATGGCCATTTAAAATGGAACATTTTTTGGGGGTTTTTTTCCACATTAATTGCTATTTTTTTACATATGTATGTGATCATGACATAACCAACTACCTTTTCATATGCCATTTTTTATAACGTTTTGTTTGGCCGTCGTTTGCTAGTGAGAGTGAATTGAATCAATTGATTTGAATTGAATCACTTCAATGAATTATTCAAGTCCACAAAATGACCCAAATTCATCACCATTCACCTGAGTGGGGCTTAGCATTCCAAAAAGGTGCGCCTTAATAGAATAGCAGTCAACAGATGCAGTTAGTATGAATTCATTATTCTCCTCTTTCATGTAAAATCTGACTGAGGACTAAGATGCAAATGGAGAAGAGAAAGGAAACCGACTGGTCTATGTGATATTGGATATTGGTCGACGTGAATTATTTTTGGTTTCTTCGAATAATTTTTACCTGTACTCTCATCATATGTTTAAAAACAACCTGACAGTATGAACCTGGAGAAGAGTGACATGAAAGTTTAATAATAATAACAAAACGTTTTATTTTTGTTTATTTATTTTTTTATATACAAAACACAGTCTTGTCAACAATTTCCTTATTCACAGAAAAAGAAAAACAGAAAATCCTGCAATATATATGCCAGGCCTCTCGCTGGTGATGTCATATACACAAAACAATTTGTCCACCCAGGCTGGTTGACATTTGCAATTTCTATCCCCATGTTATTTCATTGTTTTTAAATCAATAATGTATTCACTGGTGGAATGAAATGTTCACATCGCATTTACAATAGCCACCTACCTACATACACGACAAATCGTCTGGATTTAGATTCATTTTTGAAGTAGACTATACATCTACTTCAAAAATGAATCTGAATCCGGATGATTCTATTGTGTGCAGCCACTTGAAAAAATAAAATTGAGGACCATATTTTCCGCACTATAAGGCACACCGAAAAGCATGCAATTTTCTCAAAAGGCAACTGTGCATATTATAATCCGATGCACCTTAAATATTCAGATTTCTTGGATATAGTATTTTAAATGTTCTGGAAAGTGCTTTGTTACAGATGCAGCAGTTGTAAAAGCTCTCTCTCTCTCTCTCTCTCTCTCTCTCTCTCTCTCCATATAAATATATATATACACACACACACACACAGACCGTATTTTCCGCACTAAAAGGCGCACTGGATTATTAGGCGCACTTTCAATGCATCCACTAGATGGAACTACAGCCCTTCATTTGACTCGAGAGGCGTTCATGACCGCCTCCAAAAAAACGTAAATTAACGATTACTTGTGTGTGTGTGTGTGTGTGTGTGTGTGTGTGTTCATGTGTGTGTGTGTGTGTATATATATATATATATATATATATATATATATATATATATATATATATATATATATATATATATATATATATATATATATTTATATATAAAGCTGTACAGTAATCCCTCGTTTATCGCGGTTAATGGGGACCAAAACCACCCGCGATAAACGAAAATCCGCGAAGTAGCGTCCAATTAACATAAACAGGTAACTTTTTTTTAAGTCCGCAAACGGTCCGAGAAGCTGCAAAACAACAGCGAGTCACATAGAGCAACATATACAGTACTGTACTCCATGTATATTAAAAAAAAATTGGATATTTTTTTTTCTTTCTATATGTTTGAAAAAATCCGCGATGCACTGAACCTGCGATAAATGAACTGCGAAGTAGCGAGGGATTACTGTATTGTATTGTATTGCATTGTATTCCCTTTAGCTCCATCTAGTGGATGCATAACGCAACCGCAGCCAATATTCAGGCTTCTATTCTATGGGCCTTATAATGCAGTGCGCCCTATATGTGTAAACAGTTTTAAAATAGGCCATTCATTGAAGGTGCGCCTTATTCTCCCAAGCATACTGCATCTCAATGTGCATCTCATAGTGCAGAAAATGCGGTAAATTCAAAACATTTCAACTTGTTTTTTTTTCTGAATCCTCTGTTTTTCTCCCACATTCCAAAAATATGCACAGTAGTTTAAACGAAGACTCTACGAAATTGTACACAGGTGTGAATGTGAGTATTAGTGGTTGTTTCACTATTTGTGTCCTCCAATTGGCCGTCAAGCAGTTCAAGGTGTAACCATGCCTCCCTCGGCCAACAATCAGCTTGGAAAGCTACAGCACACCCACGGTCCTTGTGACTATAAGTGGCAAAGCGAATAGATGGGTGGCGGAATATTATCTTCAAGTTTGGGCTTGCTACATGGCTGTTGTGTATTTGTGCGTTTTATTCATTCTTTCTTGTCAGCCCCTATTGTCATGGCTTTACTTTATTGACAAAAACAAAACAATTTGGAATTCATGTCTTACTTGAAGATGTGGACAACATGATTTCAAAGATTTGCTACGGCGCTGTATTTGTGTTCCCTGTGGTTGAAAAGCTAATCAAATCAGGGTGTAGCTCACATGGTCCACGTTAACTGAACCACCAAACAACATTGGTTTATCTATTTTCGCTTAAGTTTCTGCTTGATTGAGTTTGAGCTTTTCTCATGGCCAGTCCCTCCACTGCAGTCGTGGGAATCGGTTCAACATCTGATGCATAATCCGGCCTAACAATCATACAGTGACGAATAGAAAACAAACAACGCTAGGGTGATTTTTACACATGTTGCTAAAGAATAATTTTGCCTGGGTGCCTTTACTCTCCTGTTTGAAAAACATGTGTTTGGGCTGGGGGTTTGGAGAGGGGTGGGGGGGGGCTACTTGTGCCATGACTGAGAATGAAGTGCTCTCTTGAGCCAGACAAAATCAATGTGTCACTCTAGCAAATTTCCTCCTCGCCGGTTTTCCTCTGTCCAGCTATTTGTTTTTAATGCTGGCATAGACGTATCGGTTGGGGAAGGTCGGTGTGCCAAACAGTATAAACTACACCCCTGACAAACATTCCAAATTGAACTTTCATTCATTTTTGGGGTGGCAGCCTCAACTTCCCAGGGCTTTGTTATGAAGAGTTAGTGCTGCGAATACCACCATTCCTCAAATGTAGTCCACACCTTTTTGAATGTGCACACATCTATCTATGCCTTTCGAAGCTTACATTTATCACCCTGAGCTTTGTATTTGAATGATCCCTTAGATGAATGACCCAGACCAGTACATGCGCAGCATTTAGAATAGAAAGATTTTTTTTTCCGTCCTTTGGGAAATTAAGAGTCCCTGACTCAGAACCCAGTATTCCACTTAAATCATATATAATCCCACGTTTACCACTGTACACTGAACCCTTAGTATGGACACAAGTGGTTTTACTCAGGCAGTAGCTGCAAGTTTAACGGAACATACGTGTTGTTTAAGCACATGTTTTAGAACCGCAAAATGCTTATCACTTAACATAGAACGATAATGCACTTTGACTCCTTCACTCCCAAAGACGTTTTTATACGTCTTTTCAGACTTGGTTTAGAATTGGCTGGTACTGAATGAGTTAATGTATATTTGCCACTCTTCCTACTATAATGTCGTTGTGACTGGCACACGACAAATTATTGAAATGTCAAGGCTTGCTATTAAATGTTTCGAAAGGGCAGGTTATGAGCCATACCTTTGAAATAGCTCCAGTTTAAAGCGCTGCCGAAAGAGGGAGGCCATTGCGCAAAGCGCAAACTCTGTTTGATAACATAAAAAGAAAATCCCTCGTGAGCAATCATCTTTGTGTGTTTGGCCAGATTCGGTTTCACACGGTATTCGGCTCCTCCCCCTCTGCTCTCTCTGCATCGACCCCGGGTGATTTCCATGAGAATCAGCGTGGTGATTAATCACAGTGTTCCTCCACTCCCAGATGTCATTCAGGACCTTTTAAAGACATCAGTGCTCTGTGATGTTTATGGGAGAGGAGAGATATGAGCTTGGCAGCCTAGCCCGAAGACCCTCGTGCAAGCTCCCTTGGGGACACTCATACAGTCAGTCAACGTACTACTGTCCTGGATCACCCTGAAAACAGTCGCGCCCCCGTACTCTCGGGACCGGGCCAATCAAAGCTGGATCTGACTGACAGCCGCACTTAAGATTGATGACGTCTGTAAAATATTTTCAAGACGAGGTCCTCACACATCCTCGCTGGCGTTCTGGACTTTTCATTGTCTCTCAGGGAGTGAGCACAACCTCCTGCTGTGATTGTAAGCTTTTAGAGATCATTTAGGCTACGTACTAAGCATGCAATAGTCCTCACACAACTTCAAGTTGCAACCTCCTGGGATATAAGATGTCATGATCCAAAATATCAGTTCAAAAAAGGATCTTGTTACTTGGAATACATCGCAGCTTGTCACAGTCATCTACAAAAAGGGACTGTGAGCAGCACGGTGGCCACTTTGGGTGGGCACTTGCCATAATTTTGAGGAATTGACGCAACCAGGATACATGTTAAATCGACACTTTTCAATCACAGAGAAGCGCCTAAGTTCCATTCCACATCAACGATTGGCCTGGTTTGTTCATGTCGAATGTTGTTTCCTCCCAGAAAATAATGAAAATGGAATTCATCAATTCGAAGGTCAAATTTACAAACATGTGTCGTAAGTATTATTTAACAACATACACACAAAAATAAAAAGAAGTCAACCACTCTCATAAATTGTAAAAAAAAAAGCAATAAATAGTATTCTGGTCATACTCTTCACTTTGATTCGTGAGAATTTTGGATTGAGAGATTACCGCAAGTGCCTGGGAGGTGAGCTGTGAACATTTTCTTCTTTCACAGTAGATGTTCCGCTGTAGAATAGTCTGGCCTTTTTCCAAAATACCGCTGCAATATGGAAGATAACTATTTTTCTTCTGTGAAGATTGTGTTTAATTCAGTTAATCATCTTGACATGCTTTTGGAATTTAAAAGAAAACCTTGGCACAGTATCCAATTATTCATTATGTAGGCATGATCACACCAAGTGATTAATGTACGAGGTGTGTTAGAAAGGTTCTCGGACTGGTGTCACCAAAGATATATTTCAAATCTATCCAAGTTTTCCATTTTTCAAGTAAACCGTCTGCGGTTTATAACAGTGACGTCAGCTCTCTGCCGCCATGAACCCTTTTTTGTAGGGTGATAATTTAACGAATGTAGGATTGGCTGATAAAGGTTTTTGGGGCATTTTGCATAATTTTGAAAGAGAACCAGATGGATCAAACAAGCACAAACACACCGTGTGGCGTTAAAAGGTTGATAACCCAGAGCTCTAACCGGTCGCCGCTAATGTAAGCGAAAGCACAGGTTTCCAGTGACATCGGAGTAAAGGTGGTGGGTGGAGGGGTAAGCGCCATTGCGAGAGTTTAGTGAAGTCAGAGACGTGTTAATAAACAGTTATTGCCATCCTGGGTGGAGAGGATCATGAAGGATGGAAAGAAATGAGAGGGCCGACGGGGGCTTGGGGTGGCGCAGAAGACGTTGCCGAATGTGGTGCATTGCGATGTGGGGGAAGGGGTCGGGATCATGGTAGTCAAACTGCTGTTTCCTCCTGGTTAGAAGAAAGGAGTTAATGACACCCTAGAGCTTCCAACCCCCAGTCGTTGTTCCTCCCTCTCTTTTATGGAGGGGGAGCGACAAGCGCAGTCCTTTCAAAGGTGCTAAGGCCAGAGAGACAGCCATGCCATCCCACCACCCGGCGAGCGGCAGGTTCAGACAAAAAGGAAGGAGGAGGAGGAGGAGGAGGGGTGATAACTGTGATTATTTTTACTAAATATAATATAATCTAGGCAGTGTGTGGGGCGAGGAGAAGGGGCGCGGAGAAAGTGATCCACCCATTCAAACACATGTTCACTATTGAAAACGGCGATGAAGGAGGAAAGGTTTAAAGACAGTGCCTTTTCAATGCCAGAAGGAGGAGGAAGAGTTAATGAAGGGCCTGATAAAGGAAACCATGGCAGAGCGAAGGGGTCGGAGGGGTAGCGAGGTGGGATGCCTGGCTGCCACAATGTCAGTGGAGGGAAGGGAAGCAGGCCAAGAGCGGTTCAAGATGTAGCTGAGGCAGGGCGACAGTGAACGTGGCTTCCCTCACAAATAAGCTACAATCACAAACAAACATGTCACCCTGTTATGAGCTGTAATTGCAGCTTGCTTTTGGGGGGCCAGGAAGTATCATTTTTTTGAAAGGGTGAGATGCATCATTTCTCTGCTTCTTGTCAAAAGGAGAAGCAGCGGGGTCTGAGATGTCTTGTGATGGAAACACGAACAAAGTAGCTGTTTGTCCCCGCTGTGCCATTTTGGAGACACCGCGTTGCAGTCGATGTGAGATGATATCTAACGCTTTTTCTTTTTTCAGTTTTGAGATGTCTTCAACTCATCACCTTACCAAGTTTCTGGTAAATAAGAAGAGGTTGTGATGCTGACAAACCACGGAAAAAAAGAGACCAATCTGAGATACTCTGCAGGCCAATAGCATTGGAACATAGTGAAGTACTAATAATGCTGTTTTAAGTTCTAACAATATGTGTTTAAGTTCATCCCAAAGTGTTTGAAGGTCAGGGATCTTGAAGTTCTTCCACACCAAATTCATTCCTACGTGGCTTTATTGGTCTTGCTCTGTGCACTGCGGTGCTTTTTCATTTTTCTTTGTAAATGAAATTATGACGGCACTAGGAATGTCAAATGGAGAAACTGTACCTCTGTCAAGGTCAGAGGAGAAACAGGAGAAAGACATCCACTAAGTGGTGATGTGCTGTGGCAGCAGCCCTGAGCAAAGGGGCACTAAGTATCGGACAGTCCGGGCTGCAGTCCCAGGATTATAAATCCCTTTTCTCACTGTCCAAAACTCATTAATGGCCACACAAAGTGGCCATTGAAACCAGATGGAAGGAGAAATGAGAACGAAAAATGTGTGTGTGTGTGTGTGTGTGTGTGTGTGTGTGTGTGTGTGTGTGTGTGTGTGTGTGTGTGTGTGTGTGTGTGTGTGTGCGTGCCTGCGTGCGTGTGTTGGATCGGGGGGAAGGAGCAGGTTTAGTCGTTATTCTAAGGATACAGCGAATCGGGGGATAACTGGTTCCACACCAGTGTAGTGTGAAATTATAAAGCGTTACCTGCTTTAATTCCAAATACAAATTAAATCCTCAGTAAACTGACTTTAAATCAATAGTTTCATTTAGGGGGCCGCATGATTTAACAAAAATGAAAACTAGCTGCTCTGGTCAATGGAGCCAGGTCATAAATCACAGGGCTTTGGGAGGCAAAAAGCCGATTTGACTTGTATATGGAGCTGCCAGGGGGGGAGCGCAGCCGGGAAATGAACTCATGCTTTATTAGGGGTCATATTGACCAGCATCTCCTGTATCAACTCCACTCACTGGCATCATGGTGTCACGCTGCATTGCATTTTCACAGGAGGCTCACTTGTAAAGTTACTTACATGTTACTTTACATGGTGTTTCAGTATATGTTATCATTTTATCTTTATCTTTTGTTTTGTTTTGATCCCCATTGGATTGTTTGCTTGTTAGCAGGATTACAAAAAAACCCACCACAAACATTTTCCTGGCCAAAGTACCAATGAAGGACCCATCCATAGAGCAAATACAGGAATTATGTCATTTTCCACTGTACCAGCTCTATCTCAAACAGCCTGTGTGGTCGCTTTTACGATTCACTTTTTAGAGGCCCCTCAGAACCTCCTCCGAATTCAGGTCAAAGTGTGGGTATGAGCACGATGGTTGTGCGTCTGTGTGCGCCCTGCAATTGGCTGGCAACCAGTTCACGGTGGACCCCGCCTGCTGCCCGAAGACACCTGGGATAGGCTCCAGCACCTTGGTTATTTTAGACGAACAACCATCCGTGTTCACACTCACACCAAGGGACAATTTAGAATGTTCCATTAAACTGCTCTGCATATTTTTGGAATGTGGGAGGAAACTGGAGTACCCAGAGAAATGCCACACAGGCACGGGGAGAACATGCAAACTCCACACAAAAAGCCTGGAGCCGCAATCTAACCCTGCACCTCTGCACTGTGAGGTCGACGAGCTAAACAGTCGATCACCTGGCCGCCCGGGTTTCCGTCCTAATGTTTCCATTTTATTTTAACAAATTAAGTGAAAATACGACTTGTGAGAAGGCGTCACATGAGAAAAACTCTGCTGCTGACTATCATTGCTTATTTATCTTCTTTCTTTTTCGCAGCCTAACTTAGCAATCCAACATGGTTTCGGGAAGGCAGCAGTTTGTGACGGCAATATAAAACTGGCCGCAACTGCCAGTCAAGACAGCCGCCACATGCCCACGCGTTGACGGGAACAACTTCAGAATAAAAGCAACCAAGGCATTGGTGTCCATGTATTCTTTGGTAAATTATTTTGAAGTTCACATTTTCGAGAATGTATTATATTTTCAAATCATTTTATTACAATATTTCATTTTCATTCTTAACCATTTACCAGCCGCCAAGTGGAGCGGTGACCAGCATTCGGAGCTGCACTTGCTTTGCCTGAAGTGAAACAGTTTGCTTTTGCATGTCATAATTTTTCTCTCAAACCAGTCAGAGTGACATGTTTCTAGGATTTGTCATTATTTTCACATTTTCCCTCAGTTGGAATGGCAACAGTCAGATGTGGATATTTAAAAGTGTGCAATTTGGTGCACATCCAAATTAGGAGAGTTTGGCACAAGTGAGTGCTATTCTCGCTTTGTTCCCCTAAATCCCGCAACTCCATAGTGAGGACTTCCAGTTCAAAAACAAGTGAAAAAAAAAGGAAAAATCAACTCAAACTTTTAAAAGAAGGGGGGAAAAGGTAAAGTTGAATTGAATGAGGAAAAAATAGAAACACAACAATGTATTGTCAGGATATACAAAGAAAAAAGGCCCCATGTCTCACTGGTAAGGTTTTTATTTGTACATCAGTTGTGCATGCCAACATCAAACATTTAATGTCAGCATTCTTCAGAGACTCCGACGAAAGGAAGCGAGATGTGAGCCACACGTTGTCATCAAACAATCAAACAGTCATCCAGTACTCCGAGCAGCTCGCAACTCAGCTCAGCTGGCACCGCATTACAATAAACATCTCTCCTAATGTTGTGCTTACACCACGCCACGCGTACACAGCCACAATGCACACAGAACATAAAAATATTATACACTCTTTAATAGGTTGGCTTGACAGCTGGAAAAGGAAGTGGGAACAAGCCGCACACATCAAGCACACAAGCCGTATGTGACAATCAGCACGCAATTACGGTGCCTGATGCTCAACATCAAGCGTGCTTGTGAATGGATGGTTCAGTGGAACACACTAAAATCCATTATTGCGCCATTATTTTATACTTTAATTCATACCTGAAGTGTTCTCATACATCTTGGCAGTGGTTCATTAGCCTTTTGGGCAGGTAAAGCTTCTTGAGTTGGGCACACGGCTGACCCCACATTGCGTGTCTGTGTTCCACTTGAAAAGAATGGGCATTCCCTGCCCAGCATCCATCAATCTAACACATGGGATTGCGGGGTAAATAGTTTAAAAGGTTAGGAATCACACTTACAACAGCTTTCTGACTGGAAATAGATTAGCCAGGCATTAGCAGTGTTTCATTAACCTTGCGTTTAGTGACATCCTTGCATGATTAATGGACTTTATTAACAAAAGGGAGATTGTATTTGGGAAATGGACCTTTTAGTGAAATGTCTGCTGCATTCTTAATAGCTTTGTTTATCAATTATTCACAGCGGGCCTTCATTTCAGAGAAAGATGGACAAGAACACAAACAGCAGTAAGTGACATCTGGGAATAAAATGTGTAGAGTCACATATGGTGGACCCCCGCATACTTGGGGCAATCGGCACCCGGGAATTCACCCATTCACAGATTAGATCGGGATACTCCACAAAACTAAGGACGTGTTGAATAAGAGTTCCTTGTGCACATTATATTATTCATTATTACTCCCATATATGACATACTGTGTGGAAATATGGGGGAACGCCTGTAAAACAAACACACTCCCTGTCTTAAAACTACAAAAAAAAGCAATCAGAACAATCAATAGGTCTAAATATATAGAACCCACAAATCCACTATTCATCAAATTAAACACAATGAAATTTTACGACCTGGTTGACTTCAAAATCGCCCAATTAATGTATAAAGCACATAACAATTTCCTTTATCTAAATATCCAGAAGCTTTTTGAAATTAGAGAAAGCAGTTATAATCTAAGGGGTACTAATCAATACAAAAAATCCAGAACAAGAACAAACATTAAGCAAAGGTGTGTATCAGTAACAGGTGTCAACCTATGGAATAAGCTTGAAACGGACCTGAAAATGAGTAAATCGCTGGAGGAGTTCAAAAATAAATTCAAAAGATTAGTACAAAAAAACTATAAGAATCACAATTAAGAAGATACATTTGATACATTTATAAAATTAGTATTACAGCTCTTTGTTCTTGTTTTGGATTTTGATCAATTTATCATTTGTACTCAAGAAATGCAGTAATTACAATGAATATGAGAAATTGAAACAAAAAGGTCAAAGAATAATTATAAATACACAAACCGAAAGGTGTATAAATGGAAAAGTAAAGTACCACAATGGTAAAAGTATTTGATGATATGTAGACTTTTCTTCTTCTTCTTTGTTTTGAAAATGATCAATTTATATTCTACACAATAAGGGGTAGGACTAGATAAGTTGTTTACTTCTTCCTACTCCTTTGAGCATACAACTGTGATGATGAGTGTTTTTTTCTTTTACATACTTTTTAATTTTCCTTTCATAAATTTTGCTTACCTTTTGTCAATCTGTTACTGTGTGTAATATATATGCTCAATAAACAATAGTCAACAATAGTTTTTCGATAATTTTGAATGTTTTTTGGTTTGTTGGGGAGCCACCTGAATTTTGTTTGAAAGAAAAGTTCACCAATCACCTGGCAACCCCATCACCAGTCGGCTGCGCTATAAGACGAAGGCTGAGGCTGCCTCCTTGAGGAAATGGCACGGTTGAAGCTCCAAAGATGAAAACATTTGAATTCAAGGATTTGTTTTTCAATTAAATCAGGTAAAACAACAACACCCAAGGTTTGTAACTTGAAGATAAGATACACAACATGAAGTTGACCTTTTTCTGTTAGACGTGGGTAAGCTAGCTGTTTGAACTATGTAGCTAAGGCTAGCTAGGTTATGATGAAAGTTTCTCTGCTAAGAATCCTGAACAGAGCAAAAAACCCTACACTCGTGGCTTCAATGGCCATCAGCCTTGTTTGGATGCTCACCTGAATTTGGATGCATGAGGTAATATAACGGGGCAATGTAAACAAACTGGAAATGGTCAGCAGTACCTCAGCTTGATTGAGGAAGAGGCTCTTTGTTTGAGCAAATTATAGCCTATAACAACTAACTTGCACTTGAATTTCACAACAGAGCAGAACACTGACCTCACTCGCAGTAAGAACATTATATAGCACAACATCTAACCTCACATGTTAGTAAAACAAACATGACTAGTGCTGCTACTATTACTATTACTACCACGACTACAGTTGCTGTAGAAACAAAAAACAAAATTCAGCTATTAACAAAATTCTGACATGCTAGGAATTCCAGCGTCAACTGCCTCCGATGCTAAACTAGCTGTGGTAGCTGTCCCAAGAAACCTAAGCATGCATGGCAAAGTTCTGCAAGCAACAAGAGAGATGCTGGTGCCATTGAGCACACTGCGGTGGCTTCCTGCCTCTGGTGATAAACAAGTGGCTAGGAGAGATGGTCCTCCAGTATGGCATCCCTACCAAGTGACATCAAGGGTCAATATGGAGCCAGACCATCTCTCTGGACTCTCTACAATAGGGTACATGGTCCCACTCATTGGCTCATCAACAGGCCCTTCTTCCTCTCCAGGTTGAAGACCTACACCTGCGTGGATGCAACGAGATTCTCTCCTCTGCAGTATAATTTTATCTCCTCTGATGACAGACGGCTTTGCTGAGTGTCTGTCGGGCCAGAGCAGGTGAATGTACCAGTCGTGCTGCTGACGTCTGGTCACGATGGTCAGGGATGGCAAGCTGGGTGACCAGGATGCATTTAAAAACATGCCACCAGTTCATCACTGTTGGGCTGTCGCTGTCGTGTGCGCGCCTCTTTATGCCCAGCTGTCATCATACATTGTCAAACACCTGGGCTTCTTAATTCTGGCCCAGTGCAGCTCCTCTCGTGAACTGATCCGCCTCATATTTTTAACCTCATTTTTTTTTTTTTTTTTTTCCCAAGATGGCGCCCGTGTAGGCAGCCGTCGGCAAGTGCTCTTCAAGAGCCTTGCTTTTTTTGTTCTTTTTTGTAGTTTTTGTCTTTTGTTTTGTCACATGTTTGTTGTTTCGTCGTGTGGACCTGATGTGGACTGTTTTCAGCGTTTTTTGGCCACGACATTCGTCAAAGGAGAAGAATCTGTGCTTGGTGGTGGCGCCTTCTCGGCAGCACGCCTGTACCAGCACAGATTTTGATTGGGAGGAATGTCGGCGCCATTGACTGTCGGTGCTGGACAGCCCCAGGGTGCTTGTGTTTTTTGCGCCTGTAATGGGCAGCATTTTTTACAGCCCCGTTTTGTTCAGTGGAGACGTCGGCGCTGTGGACAGTCTGCGTTGGTGCGGCTGGATGGATAACTGCTGAAGTTGAGGATGAGGAGAGAGGAGCGTTGGCTTCTGCGCCGATGCGTATTTGGAACTGAGAGTCACCGCTTGGAATTGGAATGGATTTACATGGGACAGGAGAAGTGAACCAATCTCTTTTTTCGTCAATGGATGCTACAGCTTCTTGTTGACTTTAAAACTTAGCTTGTAGCCGACGTGTGCACATTTTGAACATGACGTCTCTGATCCACTGGTGAAAGGACACTTTGATTCTCTCCTCTTTCATCTCAAACTGCTTTAACAACAAAGCGTATGAGGGAAAAGTGGTTAGGACTGCACGACTGTCCGTGTTTTATGTCATGTGTTGTGTTCATTATTTTACTTTTTGTTCGTGTTTTATGTTGTGTGTTGTGTTTATTATTTTACTTTATGTTAACTGCTTTGTTAAGCGCTTTGTTACAGCTGCCGCTGTTGTGAAAGTACTATATAAATCAGCATGTATTGTATTGTATTGTATTGTATATTTCACTGAACAGGTACTCAGCAGTAGTGGTAGCATTCTGGTCCAGAACAGTACAGGACTCGAAGCCGTTGGTGGAAGAGCCCACCACCACCAGTACATAGTGGTTCCCTCCTTCATTCTTTGACCAGGAAGGGCCCCAAGATGTTGACGCCCACGCATTCCATGTGTGCCCTGATCTATTACTGCTGCATTGGGCATCTGAGTTCTTGGTCAGTTCCTTCTGAGCAGTGCAGGTGTTGCAACAGTGGTGATACCCTGACACATTAGAATGTGGACTTGACTCCCGCTGAACCGTTGACTATCCAGATCACCTGCAGCCTCAAAATGGCTCCCTTCAACTCTTGCTGGTCAAGCCACACTCGTGGATCTGGGAGGCTTTGCAAAGTTTTCCTTCCAAAGTGATGGACTCTTTTCTTCTGTTGACCAGCCATTGAACCTCACTACAAATGATGGTCTTTCTTTTTTGTAGTGAGGTAGCATCTGTCACGGTTCTGTTTGTGACCAACAGGTGGCACTGTAGGGCTCCACCTGCAGCGGCACACCTGTTGGTCATTACGTCATTAGTTGTATATAAGGACTCCCGCCCGACCACTCGTGGTCGGGTCATTGTTTGTTTGTTCTGTCATATTTAGATCATGTTTCAGTCATGTTTCGCTCATTGTTAGTTTTTTAGCTTCAGCCATGGTTTTTGTTTGATACTTTGGATTATTTTTTGTTTGAGGACTTTTGTTGTTTAGGATTTAATTTTCTGTGTTTATATCAATACATCTTGTCAAGTTCACGCTGCTCCTCCCTCCTGCTTGCTTTTAGTGGTCCTCCATCACCACCCTCGTGACAGAA
This sequence comes from Hippocampus mohnikei, assembly GCA_026261675.1. Lineage (NCBI taxonomy): Eukaryota > Metazoa > Chordata > Actinopteri > Syngnathiformes > Syngnathidae > Hippocampus > Hippocampus mohnikei. The sequence continues at coordinate 20,689,088 of JAKGUB010000556.1, read as the reverse complement.
TGACCCAACCATGAGTGGTTGGGCGGGAGTCCTTTTATACAACTAATGGCGTAATGACCAACAGGTGTGCTGCTGCAGGTGGAGCCCTACAGTGCCACCTGTTGGTCACAAACAGAACCGTGACAGCATCGTTTTTGATGCGACATCTCCGATGTTATATATGCTGGCAACAAAAGTCTGGAGCGTTTGGCACAATTGTCCCTCTCACGGGCTAAAAGAACCACTGGCGCAGAACAATCACCAACCTTTGGTGGCAAAGTTCAATTCCTCAATGTCGATGCAGCTCCCTCGGGGTATGGGTCTTTTTTGCGGCTCCGCCAATGGCAGGAACTGCTCTCGCCACTGCACTCCAAATGGCAGGGATTGCTCGTCGCCTCCTTGAGGTGCTCCCTGTGGCAGGATTTACCGATCACCTCTGTGCAGCTCATTCAAAGGCGAAGCTCAATCCATTCGTCTCATCCATCTCACCTCATCCTCTTCGGCTTCTTGCTTCATTTTGAGTGAGCTTCTTCTCTGATCTACAAGCATGTGATGAAGTCCTCCAATTTCCTCGAGAGTGGTTGCCATCAGAGGCACTTCAGCTCTCTTCAGGAAGGGGCTCTTTATTTGAGCAAGCAATAGCCAATAATCAGCATGCAAAATAAGATGAGGCAGACAGAGGCTCACTAAACAGAACACTCACTGTCATGGTTCAACAAAATGACAGCTTCACATGTAACAGGTGAAACTCACACAACTATTACGAAGGGATAATAAACAGCAAACATTAACGATAAACATGTCCTTAACAACTATTTACAAAAATAGTGTTGAATTAGGAAGCCAGAATATGTAAGCTGAAGTTGAGTGCAACGCAATATGCATGTGGGGATGAGGAACGGACAGGTGATTGAGATGACTGCTTTGGAATAAGAAACCTTTGCCTATTGAAAAAATTGTTTTTTGTTCATTTTTTGGAAAGGTTTACATCCATTATGTTGGTGGTATATTGAAATTCACATGAAACAACCCACATGAGCAGACAAGTATGTGCCCTGTGATTTTCCATGTGTCTGAGCATTTACATAAACTCCCTGAGCATTCCTTGGACCACGGGGGGCCAAACTTGTACTACACTAGTCCAAAACACGAGATCATAACAAGTTGCTTGATGTTACCAAAAAAATGAACTTCCCTATATCCTGTATCAAAATAGAACAAATCAGTCCCTTTTTTTTTTACCACAGCATAATTCATTCTCAATCTAGTCCGTGTCAATGTGGTCCCACATTATCAATATCATCAATAATGGAAAACGTGTCATTTAATAAAGCACAACATGTATTTGAAAAAAACTATTTTAGAAGGTTCGTGAAGTGACAAGCTGGCAACCCAAAATATTTATGTTGAAGGAAGGTCCTTCAACATGCACATTTGAATCTAATTTAGTAAATTTTCACTTTAAGACCAAGATTTATCAATGTTTATTTAAAAATAATTAGACGGGGTTTTTTCTTGTTGTTGAGTTGTAAAAACAGTTTAACTTCAGTTTGCTTTTATTAACATGGAAATATTGTTTGCGTCCTGTTCTCTTCAAGCTATTTTTTTTTCATTTAATTTTGTGCAGTTCCAAATTAACATTGTTGGCCCTTGGCAGAGGTCTCATCTGAAAAAGTGCAACAAATTTCAAGACCAAAAACAACATACTGACTGCTGGAAAAAGATGAACAAATTCGAGAACAATATGGATTTAAAGGAACCGCAAAAGATAACTGACAACATTGCACACTGACAAAAATGAATAAAGCGCAAGGCAAGATAAATGTATTGATATACTTTGTAGAACATTTCATACACAAGGCAACTTAATGTGCAGCCTATTAAAAGAATGCACACTGACTACATTTACATTTATTTACAAACTAAAGACTTTAATAGCAAAGAAACTAAATAAGAATTAGCTTTCTGAAATTACAAAAAATAAAGACCATTAAATGACATTGATTTAAAAAATGTTTCAAAAATTTTAATCAAAAAAACATTGGGGGGGGGGAATGCGTTGTTCCTAACCTGGATTTAACAAACCATTTTGACTGTTGCCATTTCAACTGCACTTCCTCCTCTCTTTGTTTATGTCACAGGGAGCTGTCTGTTCATAAAGCTTGTGTAGCTCAAGCCTAGGAAGACGAGTAGCTCGCACCAGAATCCGCCTTGTCCATCACATCTCATTCTTCTTGCTCTTTCGGGGGTTGCTGTCCTGAAAGTTGCCAGGCAGAGAGTGAGTCTTGCAGGTGGGGCTGAGGAGACGCTGGTGTCAGCGCGTCCTGTCCTGCTGTCTGGAAACGGCTCATGCCACATGGGAGCTCGCAGGGCTGTCGGTGCTGTCGGATCTCCTGTGGAAAACAGACCTCACATCTTCTACATGTCACGGGCTGTTTAAGGTGTGCACACCTGTTATTTATTTATTAGATTTTTTTTTAAACTTTCTTGATGTGTGTCCTTGACTGCAATCAGTTTGCGCGTCCATCTGTGTTCTTTATTTACTGACATATATGTACCCTTCATTGGCATAAACAAAAGCACAACAAAACAAAACAAAAAATGCACAAATGTGTCAAAACTTAAGTCAAATGTACTTATGCCCGGTGTGATAATCATCAGATCTGCCACTGTGACACAATTTCTTTCAAAATAGTGCAAGCAAACTAAGCAAGACTGATCAACAGCTGTGGATTACCTCAAAACTAAACCGGTACAAGTTTTAGGTTCAAAGAAATCAAATCACACCTAACAACATAAGCAACCAGCAGCATCTGACTTCAGATCAAAGGATTTCTTCTCTGTGTATTGTTTGGTACTTTCTTTGGCTTTTTGTGGCTTTTTTGCTGCATTTGTCTCACGAGGAGGACTGTTAAACCAGGGAGAATGTTGTTTTGTTTGGTTGTTTTGAGAATATGAGTTGGGATGGATGGATGGATCTTTATTGTCATTACACTTTCGTGCAACGAAACATCACTTAACAGGCACGCTCCGCACAAGAAACATAAAAAAAGTTTTTGCAATTGGCTTATTTTTACAGTTGTAAGTATATTTTTTAAAATTAGAGTTAGAAGTTGCATCTATGATGTGTCTTACTTTTGGTTTTTTTACATTTCAAAATTTATATTTATTTTCATACTTATGTGAAATTTTCTTGAATGCCGAGAGTTAATAAAGGTGTTAGGATAGTCACAGTTTGAACCTGGAACGGATTGTCTCTGCATCATTTCTATGGAAATTTTAGCATTTTTGTTCAGACGTAGAGTTTGTTCTGGACGACGCTACTTCCATCCATCCATCCATTTTCTGATCTGCTTAATCCTCACAAGGGTCGCGGGACATGCTGCAGCCTATCCCAGAAGTCTTCGGGCAGTAGGCGGTTGCCAGCCAATCGCACACGACGCTACTTTTTGTTTAATATTATAAAATATTATGTGCCCGTTTGTTGTCTTTTTTTTTTTTTTTTTGTATCAGCTTGTGCTATAAGTCTATTTCCTCTGCTGCGTCCTGTACCATGCTGTTGGGGTAGAGGATGACTGACGCTGTCATAACGTCTGGCAGTCAAACAGACTCACTCCTGACGGGTGGCGGCAAACGCAATGTGACACAACCGGCAGTATCTGGTTTCTCCGGCACTCCATTTCATATGGCTCAGAGGGGCTTAGAGCGGCCATGGGGAGCGTGTCTGTGTGTGCGTGCGCGCCAGTGTGTGTACGTGTATGTGTGCGTATAAATGTGTGTCCGCGCGTGCGCTTGTGGCTGTAGGAGGTAATCGAGCAGATGTCAGCAGAGTCTGAGAGGGGATGTGGATACTGAGGGGCGACTGAAACCTGTCACACTGACTTTCAGCGGTTTTGAAGCGCACCCGTGGCGCGCGCGGCCCGTGTGTGTTTCCAAATGGGAGCATGTTCCAGGCAATGATGTGAAGTAATAGGTACCACCAGAACAAACATAACCACATATTAGGAACAACTTGCAAGATTTGCTGATGGTTTTTCACACCTGAGAATTTGTCAAAGGAGCATAAGGATAAAGAAGAATTATTTTTAAATGTACATTTTGGCCAAGACTAGATTTTGTTTCCTAATTATACTATTGCAGATAAAGTCAGGAAATATATATGTATTAGAATAAACTGGGGTAAAATGTGATGCATTTTCCCCGCTAATTTCAAACCACTATGAAAATACAGCGAGCCAAACGATGGCTGACAAGGCGTCGAGTACGTGGGTTGCAACACGTTTAAAAAAAAAAAAAAAAACGTTCCCTTAAATTCAGCTCACATTCTTTATTTTCATCTTTTTGCAGAATGCCTTGGAGGTGGTAAAGAAAAACGCACAGAGGTGTGCCTTCAGATGTCTTAAAAAGACATCTGATGAGGTCACAAAAAAAGAAGGGCAAGTCAGTCAGATCAGCCACAAAGGCACATGGTCCAATGATCTTGCCGGTTGTACTTCAGCCATTGGGTCGCAGCGTGGACAGGCCATTTAAGAAAATGGTGAACACTGGAAGTCAGTGGTGTCAAACTCATTTCACATTGTGGGCCACATACGGCCTCGGGAGATGTCAAGTGGGCCGGACCATTCAAATTATACCATACTCTGCTATAAATAACCAAAATAACATGTACTGTATTTCCTTTGTTTTGGTCTAAAGAAGCACAAGATCATTAGGAAAATGTTGACATTTCATGAACATATCTTTTACAAAACATTTCATGAAGCACCTTAGATTTCCTTAGACAAATGTGCAATTTATTTTTATCATTCACATACGTGCATTGCAACTGATTGTACAAAGGCACAAAACTTAATTGGTATTGAAAAAATATAGTAATGCACTTTGAGATTAAACGAGATTTATAAAGAAAGGAATGTTTACACCATTTACACATGTGCATATAAAATCAAAATTTAATTCCTGCCTACAACTTACAAACTAAGGAGAGTGCCATTAAATGTGTAAAGAGTAAAGTCCTTGATAGCGACTGCTGTGTTGGGTCTGTCTCAGTGTCAGACTGAGGCTGCCGTTGTCTTCTACTCTGATCAAAACAGTGTGCCCCCTAGTGGATACTCCACGAATTGTACCTTATTAAAAATATTAATTCCGTGTCTTTCATACATTTCTTCACTTTTAAATTATCCTGCGGGCCTGATCGAACCTCTCTTGGGGGCCGGTTCCGGCCCGCAGGTCGTATTTTTGACACCGCTGCTGTAAGTGATGCCTGGAAAAAGATTAATCCTACCAAGGCAATGGCGATATATGGCAATTTAAACAATGTGAAAGCAGCTCTGCCTGCAGCTGCAACACCCGCAAACATTCAAACCGCTTTCCAATCCACAGGTATTATTTGGCCCTTCCACTCTGACCTTTTTTGAGGACTGTGACTATGCAACCTCAAAACTTGCAAGACTTGTTCTGTACGACAGACCGAGGTATGGCATTGACGTCTGGAGTTTCCGAGCTTTTTATCCCCACTCTCCACCACCATGTATTTGACATCACCTCATGAGCAGTGTGATCTTCTTGCCGAGTTTTGAATTGGTGCCATTTAATATTTTGTATTAAAATTTGAACAAACGAGTTCAAGGTGCAAAAGCAAAAACAAAGTGTGACAACCATAACATTTCAAATATTGCCGAGGCTTTTCTTTCAATCAAAAAGTGGCAATCCTTCTTGTTTAGGAAATAGTCTCATAACATGCATGAGAAAAATCATATCACCAGTTTGAAGGACATTTATTTAATAAGGTTTATGATGGACATGTACGCATATTTGTCTTAAGTGTAGCATACAAGCGGATTTTTTTTTGTAGTCCAAATTGTTCTGATTGATCCAGGATTTTTCATCTTGCATATCTAAAACAGGAGATCCCATTACACTCCGATTGCACTTAACTGAATTTGTCCTGTCGAGGGAATAAACCTGGCGTTGGCAGATGAAATGTCATATATCCTCGGGCTCATTTCACTGTAAAAGCAGCCACATTCTGCCTTTTTGAGCGGTATGAGCAGAAGCATGACATCCGTATGATCCATGCACCAACCTAGCTCCTTCTTCTCCCTCCTCCTCTTTGAATCCTGCAAGCAGAAAATTCCCAGCAGAGCAAACAGAGACACTCTGGGTTCCAGGTTAAATACAGACGCCATGGAATCGCTACAAGGCTTCCAAACCATCGCAACCCTCATCCCGCCATACATAGTGTGCCATCTTTTGGAAGCTGGGAGAATTACCTCGCCTTGTTTGCTTCTTTTTCTCCTGCAAAATCATAAAAAAAAAATCTCTGAAATCAAGTCAATTGACGGTCTGAGGATGGATATGTCCCTGGCAACGTGAAGTGGAACTTGAGGAAATCGACGGAACTCCTGCGGCTTTGTCGAGGAAGATTGTTGTTCCTCTGCTTTTTTTTTAAACCCTTTGAATCAACACAGCCATAAAAACATACATGTGGATGGATGCGAGAGTCACGAGCTAGGTGTAATTATGGCATAAAAACAATTAGACATAAATACAACTTTGCATAAAACCAGCTGTGTGCATACTGGAGAGGAAAGCTTGCATGCACATTTTGCTTCTGAACTGGAAAACACATAGAGCGATAGAGATATTCACCTTCTAAGGGTCACTCTCCTATTCCTGCCTCATTAAAAACAGCCCCATTAGCAGTGTTCCTTCAGAGCCTGACTGCCGACAGACATGTGAGTGTGCGTGCGGGTGTGTGAGCGTGTGTACGCTGGATGCTAAAGACATACAGCGTTTTGGAGGCCTCTGGGCTGCCGAAGAATACATTAAACAGCTAAGAGCCTCTCTCCTCTTCCTGACTGACTCCTGCTGGGACTACTTAGCATTTCTGGGGTGAAAACGTCTTCAGCAAGGTTGTCAAACACCATATATTAATTACACCGGAGCTACATTTCTCCTGTGGATGGTTATTTAACTTCTTTTAGGTGGCGCTTGACTTTTTTTTAAGTCTGTTTGTCTTGGCCTGATGAAGAGGAGTATTCCCTGAGGTGGAGGAGAGTGGCAAGGAAGATTTGTAAAAATTGTGAAGGGAATGTTCAAAGCTACAAACCCCTCCAGATGTAAAAATTCGATATGTGTTTGTAGGTCACAGGTGGGAAGGGAAAGTGATACAAGCCTCAAATATTTAGAATTCATTTGATCACAATCTTGGGGCAAGTAGGTGACGGTCACCATCAGTGCACATGCAAATACGTGCTTGTTGCCATCGAAGAGCACTCGGTTTTAAAATGAGAGGCTTTGCAACAAACTATAATTCATGTGTCAAGAGTGGCAATCAAATATTTTGTGAATAGGAACCTCGGCATATTAAACCTTTCATGCACCCTGTCACGTGATAACATGATAAACTGTCCACTGTCGTAACCGCTGTGCCTGAAAGGGTTAAACAAATATTCAAGTGAAGTCAGAAAGAGTTCATGCCGTAAAGGCTGTCAAATGCACCAAAAAATGGATCTGTGGAAGGAAGATGCCAAGAAAAACAAACACCTACTCTTCGGATCTAACCTACACCAGAAAAGAAATATACTGTATCTACATTGGACAATAGATAAACAAGTGCAAAGCACAACTAGCAGGCCAACTGACGGCAAACAAAAAATAAGCGATGAACAGGAACTATGTCAAGACGATGACTATAAGCAGGGCAAGAATCTGGCACCTTCCCTTCCCTTCTGCTGCACCTACAAACCCCGCCGATTGGCAATGGCAGCAGGGTGATGCATTAGGCCCTGCCCATCGACACTCACCAAGGAGATCGGAAAACAAGGACGCGCAGGCGGAGAAGCAGCGACATATGCACACTTCATGCAACACTCCAAGGGTTTTACCATTGAGAGTAAGCGCACACATTTCAGTCGAAAATCATACGAAAATATTTGATCCCACTGTTACCTTCGACAACACCGTATTGTATTCTCTGGAGCTAACGTGAAGTGCAAATATTGAATTACAATGAGAATTTGAGTATCAATGGCTGTTTTAACAAATTGTTCTATCGGTGAGTCACAACGCAAGTCATTAACAATAAGCAACGGCTTGAAGTGAAATGGCTGGATTTTTTTTTTCATTCATTATTGTCCGTTTTTTTTTGTAAGTAATCCAATGTAACCTATGCACAGTTGAAATTAAAAGGTAAAATTCAAGACTCAATACAGTATCAATTTCTCTACTAGAATTTGAACTTCCTGCTCAGAAATTGACATTTGTGTTCACGAAATGACCGTTAGGTACTGAGCAATGATTTGAGCCAGTCAGCAAAGGAGAGCGTGCGCATGTCGACACGGCCTTGTCCAAGTGATAAGAAATCAGCCCACTGGACATCTATTTAACCTGAACCAGGATTCAAATACAGCACTTATCAGAGGTGCCAATAACAAGGAGTGCCACAGAAAATTACAAGGGGAATTTAGCTCTGCTGGCTAATAGCATTGGCACGACACTTTGCCAATACACATTTAGCACAGTGGTTGTGCAGCTGGCCCGAGGTACTGGTGGAGACTGACATGTCTCTCTTGAGTCTGTCTCGGCGGGAGATTGGCCTGTCTCTCAAAAGCAAGGGGCCTGCCATTATCCATGATCACCTCAGATCTTCACAGTGCCATCCCCTACACACACACACACACCCTGCCTAACACATTTGCCGAAGACTTCCAGATTTGATGTGGTTTGTTCTAAATTACACTTAAATATCTATTAGGAGTGTGCACATGTGGTATTTATTTGTCTTTGCTTTTTAACATATGTAATTGAATAATTTTGGCAAAAGCAAGCTAATGATGAATAAAAAAGAGCCTTGATTTGAGTGTCACTATTGGAGAAAATGCGGGTTGCTGCTAAACAATTCAACCGCATATTTTAAATCAACATGGTGGCACGGTGGTCAACTGGTTAGGACGTCCGCCTCACTGTGCTGAGGTTTAGCATTCAATTTCCAGCCTTCCTGTGTGGAGATTGCATATTTTCCCCATGCCTGGATGGGTTTTCTCCGGGTACTGGATGGATGGATGGATGGATGGATGGATGGATGGATGGATGGATGGATGGACAAATAAACTACAGATACAAATTAATTACTAACTTATTATCAACTACAATGACACTAAGTAGACCAAAGCCAAACCTCTGTTAGCCTTCACTGTTCACCACCAGCATTTGCTGGAAAAGATGTATGCAAAAATTAATTGAATGAAAATATTTTTGATTAAATATAAGTTAAAATTGAGTTGAAGGTTTTAAAACTGCTAGCAAGTCTTGAATGGAGCCTGACATCACTACTCCCTGCCCTCCTCAGCTACTCAGAAACGTGCAGGTGACATGCATTTCATCAACTTACACAGGAAAACAAGCTGATTTTAGCGATATGGTCTAACTGTGCAAAGGAGTAGGCTGGAATAGATTTTGGTATTTCCGCAGCTGCACACAGCTTGGCGGAGTCGGAAATGGGTGGCTTACGCTGTTCTGGGTAGATCCAAAGACCTTCTAGCTTCACAGCCAATCAAAGAGCTCCTCACTTTCCCTTTAAAATCAGCGTATTCAGGAGAGAGGCATTTTATCCTTGACATAGCAGAAGCAGAAACTGATTTGCCGGAGTCCATGTAGGACATCGAAGCGCGCCAAGTTTGTTTGCAAGGACCTGCAAGCATACCTCCAGGGCTGGATGATGTTAAGTTTGCCAGAGAGAGCATACATCTGTGAAATACGTGCTCTTGTCGGAATGTGACCACCCCTTCAACCCGCCGTCCGCCCATAGTTGGGGCCAGGCTCAAAATTAGTCTGCCAGCATCTCGATCCCATTCAGTAAAATGGCATTACACTCCCCACGCCAACACTTAGACCTGCTTTCAGCAGGCATCGTTCAGTTTACGTTCAGCCACCAAATCGTCAGGTGCGCCGGGGGGCGTGTTCAAGGAAACGCCATTAGGATGCTGAAACGCCCCACATGGTGCAGAGTCGTTTGGTCAAGTATTATTATTCGTTGTTTTGGGGTTTTGTTGTTTTTTTTGGGGTTAAAATCAGTTAAAAATTAAAAAAGAATTTATAAACTTACATGTTGAGCAGTTTTGTCTCAGGATCTATCTGGACTTCTGTCTCTCATGCTTTGCTTTACCTGGGTGTGGTAGATTCCCCCAAAAAAATCGACCATAAATTGGTTCATTAATTGTCTATGCCTCCAACTTTTTTAAATCAAGTCAGTATGTTGGGTGTAATTCTGCTAATTGTTTCCTCCGCAACATCCCTCCATTCTACTACCTTTCCCCTGTCTCTAAATGAGAACAACAACCATTTTAATAAATGTAAGGTTGCCAGCCTGTGTCACATGCTTGCATGGGTCATGTGACCTTGCAAAACTAAAATAACACAAAGCCACATGACCTTGACCAAGGTTGGGGATGATTAGTGATTAGGAGCTAGGAAGAAGTGTCCTCTGAGTGCAACACAAAGCTCACTTTTCACATCGTCACAGTCTTCCATGCTCTCATCCAAGCAGGGAAATGATAATGGGATGCAACATTTCTCCAGGCTGTGTTATCCCCTATGATGGGCCTTTTTTGAGGAGAGATTCTATAGTCACTCAAGGAGAAGAAGAGACAGCAAGAGACAGACAAAGAGACATTTTGAGATATATATATGAATGGAATGCACCCACTCTCCTTTCTTTGTTAATCTTCAGTGACCCCTATTTCAATTGACAAACAGGACATGAGCGATTAAATTCCCAATTTAAAAGCTTTATGACACCCCTTAAAGCAGCCCCCCCCCCATTTATTTTTAATCTTCTTGCTTGTTGTATTCTTGAAAAGGAGCAGAAAAAAGTAAAGGGGGAGTAAGATTTTGGAAGCAGCATTAACTTCTCAGCAGCGGCACTGAGAGCTAATGAATGGAGAAGGGGGAGACATATGAAATGTCATTAATGTTAATTCTAATCACTTTTTGACTATTAAGCACAAATTAGTGAAGGCGATGTTAAATGTCATGGTCTGTCCTGGGATTCATATAAAGAGAGGGCGTGGGCCACGGAATAGGTTCTCATTTCCATACTTAAGATCCAACTTAATTCTCACAAGGGCTGATGGGAAATGAAGCTGAGCCGTAAAGCAATGACGATGACACGCAGGCTGGTGAAAACACAAACGTTTTCTGGCGGCTGATTCCTCATTGTTCGCGCTCAAGGTTATGTTCTTGAGCTTGTCGTCCAACGTCATTCCCTTGAATAATTCCACTCGGGCTTTTCCTCCCTCTGGCTTTGAGGTTTGCGCTATTTAAGACCAATCATGTCAACGCAGAGAAGAATTAATCCTGCTTAAAAATATGTTACATGACTCGAGTGTGTGTTAGCATCCTCTTGATTCTGTCTCCGGATATAAGCGTTTGTTTGGCAGAACGCTAGATCGTTGAAGTAAATAGATAGCAAGAGCGGTTCATTGCCGAGCTCATTTAAGGGACTTGCGGGCGAAAACATTTAACCGGGGAACAATGTAGCGTTTAAAAAGAGACCCAAGCTAAAAAAAAAGCTCTACAAACCATTGCATGTAATTCACAGCGATAGCGATATTAACCCCGGTGATCCGGTGCGGCCTCTTCATTCTGGTACATATTGTTCTAATGGCAGCCCACGGTCTTTGGGAATATCCTGCTTTCTGTGCCGTCCTGGTTTTTTTTTCCTCTGTGGCTACACTTGACTGTGGGAGAGTAAATAACATTTGATATGCATAAACAGCCCCTTCCTGTTCATTACTGTCAGAACGTTGGAAGTGCAGGCGGCGGAGGTCAGCAAGTGAAGGTCCTCCTCAGGCAGGAGAAATGCCTGTGGTAGCTGTCACTCCTCTGCGCCACACACCCCACGCGCAGTTCATCCTCCTCCACCTCTTCCTTCTACCGAGCAGCACAACAACTCAACCCGCCAGCCCTCCCTCCACGCCTCTGTCCTCTCCCGCTCTCCCGCTCCCCTATTAGCACAGGCTCCGGGTCATAACCTTTCTGTGGCATTTTGCGATACCACAACCCTTTGATTAGTGCGAGATTTACATATTTCACTGCAGAGAGGGCGTTTTTTTTTGTGTGTGTCGCGCACACTTGAAGTGTTGTAAATGCGTTTGGCCTTTTGCCTGGGAAATGGAGAAGACCCCGACTCTCGGGTGGGAGCTGCATTGTCAAGAGTGTTGCGCTGATATACACTGTAGCGTTTTTAAATGTATTTGCTCCTCCGGAAGCCTGGCACTGTTGCAAATTGTACATGTACAAGTGCCATTTGGTCTCTGATGTTACCCTTACCCGTCTCCTGAGGAAAGCACTAGAGAGACATAGTGCTCCCTGGTGGCAGATACAGATCAACGTTTGCTCACTCCTGCAAAACATTTTGGAGACGTATTCTTGGAACAAAAATGCACTACCAGAATATTTTAGATGGCTAAGGAATCAGAATAAACTGCACGGGCTACGTCGTTTGGATTTAAAATACGGTGTAAGGACAAACACAATTCATTCCGGAAACTTCGTTTTGTTTCAAGACATTATCCTATTAGAAATAATCCGCGACAAAACTATAACATTTTCTGAATTGCCAAAACCAGTGAAAACATATTTGGTTGATTCCTGTACATCAGGCCCTATTTTGGGAGACAGGCAGGCGCCTGTGAGCTCTTCGTAAAATATGGTGCAATTTCATTTTCGTTCATTTTTGAGAACAGTCGTTGTCTGCCTTGTTTGGAACCATTTTGCACTTTCCCTGAGCGTTCGGTCGCACAGCGCTGCCACTCCCGCGATGCACCTGACAATTTAGAAACAGAAAGTAGATTGCGTTCTGCGTAACAACTGTATGTCTGGTTCAGCGTGTTTGTGAATTTGCTCTGCCTCGCTGTGCGCCCTGGCTCATCTTGCAATTCATTGACAAAAAGCATCGTTAAATTTTAGACAACCCCATACCAGGTCAAAATGCGGGCGCAATAGTATTGCAACACGATTTTCGTGGAATCGTTTAAGTCAGATTGAGCATTGAACATGGGTGGTGGTTGACATCAGCGTGGGACAATCCCTTAGAATCACTGTAGAAATCAATTCATTGAACGTATTTTAGCCATTATCATCTTCAAATATTTTGATACTAGCCCACTGGCTGGTCACACATGGACATGGTCGTGGCTCCACGGCAGTCTCCAATTGCCCATGTCACATGATTTTGCAGTTTACCTGTATAAACGCAATTTACGCATGCCACTGTCATGCCCCAGCGAGTCTATTTCTGTTTTCACAATGTCAAGCCCTGCATGGACTGCTTTTAAAAATGAGATGAGGAGAGTTGCTGCGACACAAATGCCCCCTTATGCCCATTTCCATCTGTGCAAAGTCGAAGAAAATACCATCCATCCATCAAGACATTCATCCAACCATCTATCTATTATCCGCCTCTTATCTGCGGTCATGTTGCGGAGGCAGAAGCTTCAGTTGGGAAGCCCTGACTCATTTTGATGCCACGTTATGAGATACAGTAGATCATGATGCTGGCGGTGACTGCATGTAAATCGTGTAACTTCAATGTTTCTTCTTCTCACTCCTTGTTGGAGCTTGTCCTCTCTGGGACATGGTTGCAAAAAGCAAAGGAAAAAGTCAAACATGAATACACCGTAAATTCCGGACTATAAGCCGCTACTTTTTTCCCAAACTTTCAACCCTGCGGCTTATTCAGTGATGCGGCCAATTGTGTAATTTTTCTAACGTCCGCCAGGGGCGCTCGAGTAGAAAAAGTAAGATTAAGACCGGTGGAATATATGCGTCGAGGAAGACTGCAACTTCTTGTCTTGTGCATAAATTAAATTAGCGTGAACATACCCTGTGAACATACCCTGTTGTTACCATGTTGCTACCGTTTTACTGCCGCGTCACAGGCACCGTTTGGGAAGAAAGTTATATTATTATTATTGTTAAGTTCTATTATTAAAACTTTGAAAACTCTCTGTGTACCATCTTTCTTTGTAAATATGTTGACATGTTTTAATGTGGGCGCGTGCGGCTTATATTTAGGTGCGGCTTGTGTATGTACAAAATTGGTTTTCCTCTAAATATGTAGTGGGTGCGGCTTATAATCAGGTGCGCTCTATAGTGCGGAAATTACGGTACATTGGACCGATTCTACTTCAGAATGACAATGTTTTGTTTGTATGTTGCAAGTTGTGGTTAAAGTACCCTATTTGTTTGATGTCAGTCTGAATTGAGAAAATGAAACATTGCACGTGATTAAGGCTTCAGTAAATCTTTGTGGCGATGGCTTTATAAAATCAAAAAGAGCAGGTGAAGGATGTTTTTCGCCCTCACGTCAAACTGTCACGTTCGTATCAGACTGACATTTGGCATATTTTCCATGTCATTCAGTCAGTCCCTCCATTTCGCTGTGCTGTGTGACAAAGAAAGGAGATGTCAGCCAACAGGTTTCAGGGAGCTCAGGGCCGTCACAGTGACTGATGAGGCCGGAAAGAGTGATGGGCAGCTGCAGTCTTTTCTCAGCCCGCGGGCCTGCCTGGCATTAGCGTTATGTGCCATGTTCTCAGAGGGAACCCGTCAGTCTACCGTCACTCAAACTGACAGACAAATGGTGCACATTGACACAGCACATGAAAGAGACTGGCAAAGTAGCAACAAATCCCTATGTGGTCCTTCAAAGTTGACGGCTATGAGTTTCTCATCACTGCTGCATGGCAGGTCCCCTTCAAGCGGACGGCCACACGTGGACATCAAGGTGTCCACAGCCCAGGCGCCATCAAAGTCCACATCCGTCAGATGTGTCACATGCTATGAAAGGGAACAGCTTGAAGTCTAGCTTTGGTCTCGTGTGTTTTCACCTCATCTACACTAGTCATGACCGAATGTATTCCATTTTGCAGGAAGACTTGCCCACTCCATACGTTATAATTATGTGGGGTTCCATCTGTCCATTAAATGTTTTTTTTTATTTTCTCATGAAAATAAAATCATCCTTTGAAGAAAAAAAATCCTTTCCACAGTTGGCCACTCAAACCTCCATCAATCTAAGTTTGCGTCCCACGTAGCTTCAGAGGCCACGGTGCCCTCAAAATGCCACCAGTTATCTGATTTGACTCTGTAGTAGGTTACAATGGGTGTCTTCTCTTTGAAAATCCACAGCTTTTCACAGGCTTGGGATTTTGTGATATTGCTTTCAAGTTACTCAAAAATCGGAATTTAAAAAAATAGACAACTTTTTAAGCTTGACAACTCATCGTTTTCATCAGTAGTGACTTCACTTGCGGGAGATTTGCATATATGCTTGCAAACACGAAACTATTTTACTGATCGGACCGAGTTTGTTTAGGACTTCAGAATGGGAGAGGGGAATACAAGTGGTGTTTGGTGGCTTTACAATTTTTTTTAATTTCAAGTCAAGATAATGTTACGGATGCAAAACTTGTATGTAATATGTTTGACTGTGTTAAAGAGGTGGGAGGAACATTGGGTTCAGAGCTGTTCTAATTTCCAGCTGTATAGCATTTGTCTGTGGTTCGCACATCCGCCTCACAGTGCAGAAGTACAGGGTTCGATTCCGGCTTCGGCCTTCCAGAGTGGAGTTTGCCTGTTTTCCCCGTACCCGCGCAGGTTTTCTACAGTTTCCTCCCACATTCAAAATACATGCATGGCAGGTTAATGGAACATTCTAAATTGTCCCTAGGTGTGACTGTGAATGTGAATGATTGTTCGTCTATGTGTGCCCTGCGATTGGCTGGCAACCAGTTCAGGGTGTCCCCCTCCTACTGCCCGAAGACAGCTGGGATAGGCTGCAATACGCCCGCGACCCTTGTGAGGATAAATGGATGGATGGATGGATGGATGGATGGATGGATGGATGGATGGATGGATGGATGGAATTTGTCTGACTTAAAAAAAAAAAATTCTGATCGAGTAATTTTCCATGACCAAGAAAGTAGCCTGGTTTAACAAACTTCGAAGAAACAAAAATGTTGGGACTCCAAAATTGAAATAAATGTATTAACCAATTCACACTGAAAAGACATATCTCAGCGTGCACGCTGCTAATTACAGAAACTGATGCAACATAAATATGGTGCTCCACATTTTTTCCCCCACTTTTGTGAACAGTCCAACCTTGGTTAATCTGTTCGTTTGTCACTGATCACCGATCAGCTCATCCATCATTTGCTGCCCAATTCACAAATCTTGCACACAGTATTCCGCACATCACATTACATTACACCGAGTGCTCGTTTGTCACTTCCTGTTCAGGTTAGAGGAGCTGGCTAGTCAGTGGAAGGTTTTTTTTTTTTTAAACTTAATGCCCTACGCTCTCGACTCAACTGAGTCGGCGAACAGTATGTTTGATGTGGAGCATCCGTACTACAGAAACTGTAAAATGAGAAGAATGACTTTTTAAATGTCATAATAATGAAGTCGGTCGCTCACTGGTTTGAACATTACGGTGGCAACTGAGGAATCTAGTTGTCCATAAAATGTGTTCATGCGTGAAGAAATTGTTCGATAATGTGTGCCCGGCTGATGAGAGTGAGCACTAATGGTACCAGTAGGACCTGTGAAGAGCAAAGCGGCGTACAATACACGCTGTGCCATTTGTGATTCTCAGAGGCGATATACTGAAGGCTTCTTGGTAAAGTTCAGAGCAGAAATGTAAGAATCAAACAAACTACACCTGAACCTTGGTTCATCTAAATGTGGATGTGTTCCATCACAAGTGGCTGAGAAGCGACTAAATCTAGCAAGGACAACCAGATGAAGCGGTAGCAAAAGTTATCATTTTGTGTGTCTTTATTTGGGGTTTTTGAAATTTACAAACGTGGAACAGAACTGAGAATGGCTCAGACGAGGTAGAGCTTTCACGTCGGCTTTCTGGCTTGAAAATGACAACACAAAAAAAAAATAAACACAGAATAATGACCCCGAAAATCAAAATTACCAAACACCTGTCCTGCCTCTGTCCTCTTGTCCTTTTTGAAGTGATAATAAATACAGATTTCAACCAAAACACTTGGAATAATAAGGTCTCGTTAGGTACATTAATCATGAGGTTCAATACAAATAAAAAGCTCACAGAAACAAAAAAAAAACAACCAC
The DNA here is from genome assembly GCA_026261675.1 of Hippocampus mohnikei. Taxonomy (NCBI): domain Eukaryota; kingdom Metazoa; phylum Chordata; class Actinopteri; order Syngnathiformes; family Syngnathidae; genus Hippocampus; species Hippocampus mohnikei. The sequence continues at coordinate 20,671,958 of JAKGUB010000556.1, read as the reverse complement.
CCGATTTAAAATATGTAATAAACCGCCAACCAAAGGGAAAAAAACAACCCCTGTCGGGAGGCCAGACATGGCGAGCTAATGACAAAAGTCCTACAATTTAGCAGAGAGACGAAAAACAAGCTCTTACATCTTCATGAAAAATAAGCACTGCTGCACCTCGACTTGTCAAACTTTCCACGAGGAAAAATAACTAAAATGGTGTGACACACAGCCATTACAAAAAAAGATCATCTGTCATTAAAATCTATGCAAAAAGCCTCAAAAGCCCCAAATTCTATTCGCTGTCAACTGCTATGGTAGCATTCTCAAAGTAACCTTGTCTAGAATTGAAGCGAATGGAAGGTTAAAGTTGTTTTCTAGTCTAAGTGCACCAATAATGCCATTTGGTTTCTACCGCTGTATATAAAGAATTTGGTAAAAATGGATTACAGATTAACAGTTCATATTACAGTCACTCCAGCGTCACGCTTTCACTAAGTCACACTTCGGAGTACAAATTTCTAACTGAGGAGTTCATCTTAAAGGGAATTCTGTACAATGTGGGTATTAGTAGTACTATTCTACAGGACAAGGCTAGAATATCCATTTTCAAGTATTTTCACTACACACACCCTTCAGTACACACTTAAGTGTACCGTTAGACATATTAAGGTACACAACATAGTATGTATCTTTTCACAACCATTTGGTATTACATCCATTTGTTGTTTTTGTAAAAACTACTGAGGTTTCAAAATAGACTCATAGTCTCGTACTCGGTATGTTAACGGGTTTGAATCGTTGATGAAACTGTATCGAACAATTATATTCCCTGACAAGTGACAATCTGCTTATCTCCAATGAGTCAAGGCATGGCTTTCTCAGTTCGCGGGTTGCTGAAGAGACAAGCCCAAGGAGAGGATACAAAAAACAAAAAATGTGTAAAGACTAGGCACAACACATGGATGGATGTTCATCATTCCTTTTCGGTCGATCGGAAAACAAATCACAAAGACATGCCACCACATTTGCGTTAAGACTGTGACTGCTTTACAATTCAGTCCGGTTCAACAGCACTATTTGGTAGCATGGCTGAAAGAATGGCCATGACAGTTGGAAGTGTCCTCGTGGGAAATCCCAAAGTCCCATTGTGACTGTTCCCACCGCGGGACCAAGAAGGAATCTTGTAATACTTCACTTCACCCGACCAATCCACTGGTCGACAACTTATTAATAATTAAAATTTAAAAAAAACTCTGTTCTGAGAATTTCATTCAGTCTCTTTCAGTAATGAAACAAAAACGGAATCTGTCATCACTGGTTTTGTACAGTGCTAATATACAGTGCAAATGGTGATTAACACAAAGCGGTTGGCCAAATTAAGATACTGTAACCCAGAACAGATTGATACAGGCATCATGAAGTGGTTGTGTTGATGAAGTCATTAAAAGGTCAAACAGAACATATTATCACCAATTAGAAACTTTTGAAGAAGAAATGATGGTGTGAGCTAGCCACAGCTAGCATCCTGCTGTCTACACCGTGAATCATTTGAGGGATTTTAACATTGGCCTTTCAAAAAAGGTTTCCAGCACAATTAAAACTACAACGGCCATTAGCGTGAAGCGGTTTAGCGTAAAGCAATCCCGCTGGCTAGCATTAGCAGAAGCACGTTTGCCTCCAAAAGTGCACCAGCTGGCCTTTACTTTGTGTAATTTCAATCTGAGTCATCGGGCCGCTCCAACTGCAGGTTTGCAGTTGTAAATCAAAGTCAAAGTGTCAGTGTGAGAAAGGCTCAGTAATATAAAGGAGTTATATAGATGGAAATTGCCGGCACTCAGCCCCTTCCTCTTCAATTGACAATAATTGTATGGCCATAAAAATGGTACACTCATTTATAATGGCTATTAAAAAGCAACTCTTTTTAATGAGCATTAGAGCAGTCTCTCTCTCTCTCTGTCTCTCTCTTTCTCGCTAATCATATCCCTCGGCTCAGAGTGGTCACTCTTAAGATTTCACTAAAGAGTGGAGCCAAGTGACTTTACCCCATTTGCCCACGCTGGCTCACACAAGACACTGTAATGGCTTTTAGCCCAAAGGAAGTCTTGGCTATGGCTGTGATGATGAATCGATTACTCAGTTATACAACGCAGATAGCATTTATCAGCCACTGTATTGATAATCATGTTAATTTTAAGATGGTTTGCTCTCAAATATATTCGTTTCTGTTCGAAGATTTGAAGGGAAACGTCATTCAATTTGATCATGGCTTATTAACAAAATCGTTAAATGTTACTTGCAGATTGTAGCCAGTAGCATGTCGCCATGAGGGATCATGTAGCTAAAAAAGAAAAAAAAAAAAACAGAAAGAGGTTGGCCACTACAGTCGCATGCCACAGCAGTTGCATTGAAAAATATATTTTCTTCTGCATATTATGAGCCACGTAATGACGTCAGAAAGAATCATTCAACACAACATGATCGTTATTTTCTACCTTCAATTCCGAGAAGCGCGTAAAAGGTTTGTGACTTAATTCTACTTTTACCCATTGTGTTATTTTAGTATTGTTAAGAGCAGCCATTTGTATTTATTCATTACAAAAGCTCTCTGTCAAACTACGAGAACTATAGAAAATCCTCCTTATAAGATGTGAGTTGAAACGAGGAAAATGTTTCATATTGCCGTTCCGTAAAATCCAACGGCGATCAAATCCTCCTATTTTTCCAAGTGATGATGTCATTTTCAGTTGACGCGAGTCCCTGACTAGCCTAGTTCAGTTGTCCAAGAGAAGCCCTAGTTCTGTTTTGGCGAAGTCGCCTTTGGGCCGAACTCTCCTTGCTCCTCGGGGCTCAGCAACAAGTTCCTTGAATCTGGATACTGGTTGTTGTCAAAAGGCATGTGGTGGACACTCTGGACATGTGTCTTCAGGTTCCCTTTCTGAGATGCTCTGTATGGGCAGAGCTGGCAGCAGAAAGGCTTCTCTCCTGAACAACAATCCAAAACACAGACAAAAACAGGACATTTCAAAGGTCACGTGGTGGCAACAGAGTGTTTGGTAACATGAAACATCCATGTAAACCACAGATGAAAGAGCGGAAATGGATTGCAGTGGAAAAAGACATGCATAAGCCACATTTAAAGGGAAGCAGAATACAAAATATGGACTCAAATATTGGGATACCTGGCTATTACACCTACAGTGACTGAAAATGGAATAAAACATGCAATTAGTACCCCTCAATTCTCTGAGATCCACCCAGTCCAGAGACAATAATTCAAACTGGCATTCAGACCGATGGACAATGTAGAGCTCTCAATTGCTGCATGTTTTGCCTGAGTAAGTACAAACATTTTTTTTTTTAAAGCAGAGACCTAAACCCCCAATCCTCAAAACTCTGAGACACACATGCTATAACAACATGCTGCCCGTCTGCTTAAACCCCTGACTAATGAATCAGCCCATGACAAGGTGTCACAAATACTTTTGTCCATTTCGTGTTGGCTTTATTTCAAAGCAAAATGCCAGACAAACTACTTCTGGACAAGTAAGCCACACAATCTTGTCTAAACAGTCATTTTTTTTAATCCATGTACTTCATTCCATCAACCCCGCTGCCCGATGACCAACACATGCACACATGCCCATCCTGTCTTCTAATTGGACTGACCTACAATGGGACAGATATCAGAGCTCAGCAAAAAATACAAAGAATAATAACAAATAAGCAAGTCACACCGGAACAAAACAAATGAGATTGCCATTTAATTGCACCTAATTATCATTTTGATAAATGTATGACTATCACAGCGGGAAAATAAATGACTCCCTGCGCCCCCCCCGTCCCCCACCCCACAGTATTTTTCCTGAAGAAGACACAGGAAAATAAAGCAGTTATCATACATCATCAGACGCACAACAGAGAGAGAGAAAGAGGGGTGTTTGAGGAAGAGAGCGATAACAACAAAATAGGTATAATTAATCATAAAGGAAAATAATAAAACAGCTGGAAAAAGAAGGTGAGGGTTAGACGTGAGAGGAAAGCAAAAACCCGGGCGACGTCGTCCTGTGAGGAAACACGGCTGACCGGGACCGCTGCACTACATTATACTAAAGGTTATCGTCACCGTAAAGCAGCGTCAACACTGCATCTAATTGGACCCCTCCGCCAGACGCCTGCTCCCATCAGTCATATACTGTGCGGTAAATCTCAGTCATGTGGGGCAGGCGTTTGTACGTGTGTGTGTGTGTGTGTGTGTGTGTGTGTGTGTGTGTGTGTGTGTGTGTTTGTGTGAGTGTGTGATTAATAAAATTGAGGGTATAGCATAGACACGCGAATGTCAAAGCTGAACAGATTTACTTCTGTTTCCCGCTCAGCCTCAATTCTTGTCACTGTAACGGATTCTGAAAACGAACAGAAGGCAGATGGAATTTAAGTCGACTGTACTTTGCTTACTGTCTCCAAGTTTGACTGCAGTGCACAATAAATAGGTAATTATTTAATGCCAACTTCACACACACGTGTCATTTAAGTCCTGAATGCTAAACTTGTTGAGCCGCCTGCTTGAGTACCATATTGGCCCGAATATAAGACGGCCCTGATTATAAGACGACCCCCTCTTTTTCAAGACTCAAGTTTGAAAAAAAGACTTTTTGAACACCAAATTAATTTTTATACAGAAGATAAATACAGTACGTCTGAAACAAACGATTATAGCAATATATTTGAGAGAAAAAGCATGTTATTTTGCCTCATTCAAATCTTAATATCTGAACATTTAAATATGTAAACTAAAGTGTAAATTACATTATAACTTCTCCTCAGCTGCCGGTTGATCTGGCCGATCTTCGACCCACTTTTCTCCAGATTGTTGCTACGTTTCTCCATTTTCTGTTATCTCTTCTATTATTTTTTTCTCTTTTATTTCTTACCTCTATTTTTTAATTTTTTTTCTTCGTGCTACCGCTATTTTTATTTTTATTTTTATTCTTCGTGACAGGGGTTCACTTTGGCCTGGGGAGTCAAGTTCAGCATTCGCTTCAATAATATATGGCGCCATCTAGCGTCGTGAATGGGTATAATGTCTAGACCCCTATATAAGACGACCCCCATTTTTTATGCATCTTATTTCAATGCAAAAAACACCGTCTTATATTCGGGCCAATACGGTATATCAGTTAACATGAAATATTGTTGTTTGAATACAACTTGCTGTTACCTCTATACCATCCTTGACACATGTTGAACATCACCGTGTTTGACAAGCTAGCTTCACTTTAGTCACTATTTGCATGTTTTTAAGAAAGCGTCACAAAAGTTGTGTGAAGCTTTTGTCCCTCTCAATCAACTAAATAAGACAATAGAGAACGTGCACTGATATACCACACTGAATGTAGATATAATGTCCCCAAGACTACCAAAATTACTTGCGATTTTGGCCCCGAAGAATAATCAATAGTTTGCTGAATTACATTTAAGCTTAACATTACTTAGATATATCCTTGTTACAGTTTGAGGTCAATGGAAACTCACACATGCTCTAAATGTATACGGTAGTTGATTCGAGTGGTCCGGATCTGGGATATCAAACATACGGCCCGCAAGCCAGAATCGGCCTGTCAGGTGTTCTGATCAAACCCATGGGGATTGTTCTACCTGGCAGGGAAGCTTTGGTCCATTCTTACTTAGACTTTTATTTTGATGCAAGCACCTTAGAACCATAAATGTTAGGTCTCATGAGATACATGCACGTAACTGATAAAGAAAACATTTGACTTACAATCCACGTACGCAGAAACAGCTGTATGTACCTCTTGTTTGTCAAGTAATTTCACGTGCAAATACGCAGGTAAAATGAGTCAGTGAAGTGGCTTGTAACAGGTTTACTGAAACTTTGGGTTTATGTACTAGCTATTGCTAATAGTTAGAGACAAGATGCTAATTGTTGATGGAGATTAACAATTACCTCAGAAACTTTAAATTGATTGTTTGTGTTTTTGCTGGAATATGCCATGTATGCGCGCGCCCGCTTTTCAGTTTGTCATTTTTAATTGAAATTCCTTCCTATTACTTTCATCTTGTTATTCTCATGAACGTCTTCTTGCTAGCAGGCAGCTGTATATTTCAGTCAAACCAGAACTGGGACTACTTCCAATTTCCGTGTTATGGGATTCATGGAAATGGTGACTAGGCGAATAATGAGTGTTTCTGACTGTGTGTGCCCGATGATACAATATGAGATAACAGCGTAAACGCAAAGTCAAAATCTTTCCTATTTACTTCCCGAAGTTGTTGCTAGCTAGTTACTTTTGCGTAAGTCGCACAGCGCTTCCCTCAGTATCTGACATGCCCGTCAGGTGACGTGAACCCAGCGAAGGTCTGGGTGGTTCTTGTTCTACTTTCTTTTGATGGTTGTCTAGCCATTTGTTTCTCAATTTTGTTATTCAATACGTTTTGATGAGGCGCAAAATGCAAATTTTACTTCGCAAACTTTGATGCCAAACCCTTTATTTTGAGCCTTGGGTTATGAGAAGGACTTATTAAGGCTTTTTGCCACTTTCTCATGTTTCTTCCAGTTGAATCCAGTACATATCATTCTAAAAAATTGGTCAAGTTATAAATAATTTTGGGCCTTACTATACTGTACAGATGCTGCCCAGGTTACGAACGAGTTACGTTCCGGACGATTGTTCATAAGGTGAATTCGTTCGTAAGTTGTTCAGTGCTATATTTTGTCTGGAATGTATGTTTAAGGCTTATATGTTTGACATCCATATAACGGGGAGAGAGCTTTTCGTCACATTCTTCAGGGCTCGAGGGTTAGCTGCCCGGTAAACTAGCAGCGGCTTCAGCGGGGAAGAGTAGACGACGGTCGCCGACCGGCGCTCCGACGCCTCCCGCCTGTTCCACCGTCACACGCCCGCCCCACGCCTCTCCCGCGGCGCCTTCGAACATCGCCGCCGCCGTCGCCTCCGCCGTCCTCCTCCGCCTCGTTCGGTACTCGGAAAAAGGCGCGCAATACAAAATCTAACTTTTTTTTTTTCGACAGACCCGTGAAAATGTTCGTGTGTACCGTTTGTTCGTAACTCGGATGTTCGTAACTCGGGGAGTGTCTGTATATGCAAGGCAAAAATATTGCTGCACTTGACAAAAGTCGTTTAAATGTCCAAATCTGATTCCTCATGACAACAATCATTTGTACGGATGCCAGGTGCACATTGTATGACATTAAATAAGAAAATGGACACACAAAGCAGGACTGGGCTGAAAATTGACAACATTACACAGCATGCAGACTGGTGCAACAAAAAGACAACACGTGCAAAAGCGATGGTGGAGCCGAGTGATTAGCCATTGTGCCACATACTTGTTTGGGAGCTTCAGAAGCGGTGCTGTGAGCGTCAGTACCTCTGTGGAGTCCATTAAAATCAAACCCAACTGTAGGGTGAGAAGGAGGACGAGGGTGGGGGAGGAGAAGGAGGAGGAGGAAGAGGAGGAGGAGGAGGAAGGGGGGGGCATCCGGTTAAAAGCTCCATCAAGACCCACACAAGCATTTGGTTTTCTCCTTGTTCCACCAGCCGCACTACGAAGTGCGGCGTTCGCCACCAGTGCCCATGCTAATGGAGGTGAGCTAGCAGTAATGATGATGGCGGCGGTGAAGGTGATGATGATGGCGATGGAACTTGGTTGAGCCAAGTCAGTGATTTAATATGACGCATGTTAATAGAGGCCTCGGGGCGGATGGCCTTTTCTATGTGCGTACGTCCATGCTGAGGACAATCGTCGGTGACAACATTAATTACAGTCTTGGCTCGTGTTTACAGAGCCTGTGTATGGGCGTGAGTGTGTTAATTTGCTGTGTGTGTATGTGTGTGTGTGTGTGTGGGGGGGGTTACAATACGGCTTAGGGGAAACTCAGCTTTGCATCACTTACCATTTGGCCTCTGTCACTTAAAATCACTGGTGATGCCACATATCATTCACACTCTCCACAAAGACGCTACTTATCTCCCTGTCTGTTGTGATCACCGCGCACTCACATGATGGACGTGACACGACAGGAGAGGAAATAGAGGAGCCTGAGACAAGTGAGGTCGGAGGCAGAGGGAGGAAAGAATGCAAGCGTGGGAATCCAGAGGGCGGGGGGATATACAAGTCAGGAGGGAGAGGAATTTTACAGAGTATGGACAGGGTGGATGAAATTGAGAGACAAGCAAAATGATGAGATGAAGAGGTGGCCAGGAGGATCAAACAGGAAGTGGGAAGAAAAGAAGGGTAACGAATGGCAAAATGCATAAAATGGGGAAAATATCAAGCAATATCCACACAAACGCGAAAAGAAAAGAAACTAACACAACAGAAAGAAAGTCCAAATAACATGGGAATCAATTTGTATCACAAGAAAAAAAGCTGCGATTGGAACACTCTCCCCAACCGGCTGAGAGCCTCGGACACTACTGACGCTTTTAAATGAGATCCTCAGACTTTTCCTTTTACAAAAAGGCTTCTGCTAGGCCCTCCCTTTCTCTCTTTCTTTTTTTTTTTTTTTACAGAATTTACTCTGTAGCACTTTGAGATTGCTGAAATATCAAGTGCATTGCAAAGACCATTTACTTTTTGCTCTTATTATTAATTTTACAATAATCAAGTAGTAAGGTGACAATTATAAACGTATCAGTGTTTCGTTGAGGACTGTTGAGGACCTTGTTGAATTGTTTCCAGTAACAATGAAATACACTGTTCTGGCCCATCAGCACCATCATCAGTTTAATATGATGCCTGAAGAAAGAAAAATCACCTCTTTAGTTAGGTTTGTTCACACAACTAACCAGAATACATCCTCCCATTTATATTTCCTAATATGGGCTGCAGGTGTGCTGGAGCCTGTCCCAGCTGACTTTGGGCGAGAAGCCAGGCGCATCCTTGGACAGGTCACCATCGCCATAGCGGGCAGAAAAAACAAACATTTGCATTCATATTCACATTCATGGCAATTTGAATGTGATACTACGAAATACTACGAAAACATGAACGTTTTTGGAAGGTATTGGAAGCCAAAGTATCCAGAGAAAACATTTGCAAGTGAGGGGAGAATGAATATTATGAATAATATTACGGTATACTTATTATATTTGGACATTCATGTAAAATTAAGACTTCAGTCTCAAAACCTTTTTTTTCCAATTGTTCTAATAGCAGTGCTTTTTTTTTAAACACAGGTGTTGTGTTGATGTTGTTTTTCAATGCATTGTGGCTTTTTTGTCTGCACACAAACTATGTTTTTGGTCACTAGGATAGAGGTATAGGCCTTGATGAAAACTGCACAAAACGTTTGGGCAGTGTGTGTCGACTGCATTTATTGTATCTTGGTGTTATGTGTAAGCATAACTCCACCCCTTGGTTCTGAATTTTTCGTCAGGGCTCTTGATTGCCAAAAAAAAATAAAAAGCAATAAACACCTGTTGCTTCGGTACAAGCTTGACAGCCTGCAAAGGCTTCTCATGAGATTTTGTCGTTGAGAATTTGGACAGAACTTTTTTTCAACTCCAGAGTGAGGAATCATAACATTAAAAAAATAAATAAATAAACATGTACATGTGCTTATATCTTTCGTCAATTTGCTTAATAAATGGCACAGGAGCACATGCAAATGTACTCAAGAGATTGGTGTGAATAAATGATGGTCTGCTTCATTGGAATGCACGATTGCACTTCTCTAATTGACATGTGATTAATAATGTAAACAATTTGTCACAGGTCAGTATTCAGAGAAAACATGTTTCAGTTTAAAAAATAGCGACAGCTGCCCAGCCCAGGGCAAGGAAGGACTCGCAGACTGGCTGTCACACTCAGCTGAACAAAAAGATCGGGTTTGATTTATATGAGTACATGCAGGAATGTCCGACAATGAAATATTGTTGAGAGTGTGAATCCTTCCATGCATATATTCTCTATAACTCATGTTAGTGTCACTGAGTAGATAAATAGCTGAGAAGGTGAAGATGTGTGAGCACAGGTGTCATGCGAATGACTGAAAATATGCTATAAAATGAATAATTAGAGGGCAGGGGAGAGGGGGCAGGGGGCGAGGTTACAAACTAAAGATGGGTATTGGCCTTATATGTTTATTCAACTTCCTTTGCTGTTCCTCTTGCTTCATGTGCGACTGCTTTGGTTTGATCAACAACTACGATCAGCCTCAACATGCGACTCTCATGATGTTCAGATGCGGTGTACTACAGTACTACAGTACATACACTGAAAATCCATAGTGTATTTCATCGAATCTGCCGCCACTGTCATCGAACTAAATAAAGGAAAGAGAATATAAGGAAATGCTCCATCACTGCTCGATTGTTTACCACTGGCTGTGAAATATGTTTCAACCACAACTTAGGAGCTGAGTTATCTCTGTAAAGGCAAACGTGTGTGAGTGAGGGGTGTAAAGTGTGAATTTACCTGTATGGGACCTCATATGAGTACGAAGGTGGCTGGGCTGACTGAAACTCTTCCCACACTCGTGGCAGAAATGCTGTCCTTGTCGCATCAGAGACCTCAGCATCCCTGATGACAGACATATGAACATAATGTTGTACATAGTTTAGTTTAGTTTTGGTATATGGAGTATTTGGCGCGTGCAAGATAAAAACCAAAGGTTTACTCTCAGTGTTGTGTCATAATTTCAAATGAATGTATAATGTTCGTCCATCAGTACGGACGTAACAGCAAAATAAAAAAAAAGAATTACAGTACAATAAAAGAATTCAGTTAGTTTTCATAGTTTTAAAATAATTTTCGTTTCTTCTGATATTGTTGATGAAAATTTGACTTCTTTTGTTAATTTTCGTTTCCCATAATAACCTTGGTTCATTGCAAAATGGAGTTGTGTTTGAGGCTAAATAAAGTTGTGGAGGTCAGTCGTGTGCACACACTGAAACATGCACAGTCGCACGGAAGCAGGGCCACAGCGGTGGAGGTAGGCGGCATGAGTAGTGGACAAGTGCAGGCATCATTAGTATGTCTAATGTGTCATTATGAGCGGCTGGCTCCAGGGGCTGGACTGCTGCTGTCACACAGCATCATCTCACAGGCTGACAGCCAGACACACACACCGCATAAATTACAGGCAATTAAAACGCCCCGGCTGTGATGTGCCCGCTCCGCTGCCCGTGTGTCACATGTCAGGTGTGTGCCGTATGTGAAAGAGTTGTGTGTGTGTGTGTGTCTGTGATATATATATATATATATATATATATATATATATATATATATATATATATATATATATATATATATATATATACACACACACACACACACACACACACACACACACACACACACACACACACACACACACACACACACACACGTAAATTCCGGACTATAAGCCGCTACTTTTTTCCCAAACTTTCAACCCTGCGGCTTATTCAGTGATGCGGCCAATTTGTGTAATTTTTCTAACGGCCGCCAGGGGGCGCTCGAGTAGAAAAGGTAAGATTAAGACCGGTCTTTATGACACTGTTTAATTCCGACACTGAGGACGGGGACTTCAATGGCTTCAGTTCACAGGAGGAAGAAGATGAAGATGGCTCACCGTGATTTTTACAAGTACCGGTATGTTCTTTTACCAGACCTGTTATACTGTGTTGCTATTCTGTTGCTAGCGTGTTGCTAGCGTGTTGCTACCATGTTGCTACTGTTTTACTGCCGCGTCACAGGCACCGTTTGGGAAGAAAGTTATATTATTATTATTATTATTGTTAAGTTATATTGTTAAAACTTTGAAAACTATCTCTGTGTACCGTCTTTCTTTATAAATATGTTTACATGTTTTAATGTGGGCACATGCGGCTTATATACGGGTGTGTATGTACAAAATTGGTTTTCCTCTAAAAATGTCGTGGGCGCGGCTTATAATCAGGTGCGCTCTATAGTGCGGAAATTGCGGTATATGTGTGTGTGTGTGTGTGTGTGTGTGTGTGTGTGTGTGTGTGTGTGTGTGTGTGTGTCTTTGGTCAGGACAGTAGAGGCCTAGGCCAGGGCACACGCTAATCTCCGGAGAAATAGAGGAAAAATAACTTGTTGAATATCAATTGCTTTCTGTCACATGACAGGGCTTGGTTCCAGACAGAGTTGATATATTTTCCGACATGACTTACCTTGTACTGCCACCATTACTATTCAGCGCAAAATGCAAAACGCAAATTTTACAATCCACCACTTCTCGATAACAGGATGCTGACCACAAGTGTTGAATCCGAATCATTTTATATTGCTTTTGTTATTGCTGTGCGTGGCAATACAGTATTATTAATGCATCAGTAGCCACAGGGACACGGCAGGGTTCAATAACTGCTTTTCAACACTGCATCCAAGACACACACTCATTGGATCATGGTTTTGAAACTAAATCTACCTCTGCTTGTTGCAAGCATGATGCGCCGCTACAGTCACACAAAGCCTCACCAGGGAGCTACTTTAACGCTGTGTCTATTTGTTATGTGTATTTCTGTCTGTTTACATGTGGAAAGCGGGTGGAAGCAGGACAAGAAAGATCAAGGCGGGGGAGAGAGGTGACAGAGAGCATCTCTGGCACCGCGACTGCTGGCTGGCCTCTGGTTACTTTACTTCTACTCTGAGCTGCCAGCCCTTCTCATTGATGCACTAATGAAAGGCAAGACAGAGCTGGATGGAAAACACAGGCATCTGAACATACGCACGCACACACACACACACACACACAAGCACACACATTGCACAGGAAAAGGGAGAAAGACTTAGTTGCTCAAAAAAGGTCACTTTATAGCATGTGACTCAAAGGGCTAAGGCGGATGGTGACGATATGCGCCTGGACGGGTGACAGTGATGTCATGCGTCTGCTCTGGGGCTGTTGTCTTTGACCCCTAGCTCCACACAGCCCCACTTGACCTTAGAGACACAACTGAAAATGGGAAAATAATGTTGATGTTCGGTAATGACCATTTCCAAAGCAGCTGGTGGGGTAATTATTCTGTCTCATCTCTCTCTCTCTCTATCTATCTCTCTCTTTGCCTCTTATGTTTCCTCGTGTCCCGTTTTGCTCCCCCCATTTGCATCTGTGTGAGTCTCTCATCAGGCACAGCCGTGACCTAAACACTTTGTGACAGCTTTCTGGGAGAGTGGAGCTGGACACGAGGCATGCCTCACAGACCTGAGCGGCACACCAGAGGTACTATCACATCTTTCACAGACAAATATAAAATGAATAAAAAGCAAAACAACAAATCACAGATACAGAAAAAAAGCAACACACATGCTGCCCCAGATACAGCCTTTTATCATACCTCGCAAAGATGCACACGAGTCAATGTGGTCATTTTAAGACCTCATTTTGCAACATTTTGTCAAGAACATCAGTTAATGCTCCACGTGGAATGACTCTTTCATTATTCATATGAATATGTACATCTTAGTATTAAGCATTGCTATGCCATAACAATAAGAATAAACATATTCATGTCATTAAAAACTCGACATTATTACGTATTATTTATGGAATCACTTTATGTTTGTTATACTTCATACGGCATTCCTAATAGAGTGGCCGGTGAGTGTATATTTTGATAGAGACGGTGAAAAGACGAGCATTTGAAAGAGTTCACATTTCTCAACTGTCGAGTCTAAATCAATTTCAAACATGCGACCAGTCATGGAAGAAGATTCTTATATGGTACTTAAATTTGATGTGCATCTTTTAGGTACATAATGTATAAAATGTGTCTTCTTTACCATACGGCTATGTGAGCCTTAATGATCCGAATAAAATGGGAAACAAATATAGTTCCTTACCGGTGGGATCCAAAAGCGAATTGGTGGCACCCCAGCGGTGGTACAGCGCAGCCAGTTCATGCGGGCTGGAGTTTTTCAGGAAGTTGAGGATGTTGTTTGGCATATCTGGGATCTCTGATGTTGGCTCCTGCTTCACATTCCCACGAGCCTCTGAGGGCAGGGAGGATGATGAAGTCTGAAGAATGCCTCCGTATGGCTGCGTCGCTCCAGAGTGGCCTGCTGTGGAGCTGTGGATGATGCTACTAGGCCTCGTGGCATTCGTCTGTCGCTGGCCATGGGAGTTGGCGAGTGGTTGATGAGAGAAACCTCGAGCCCGGTTGTACTCTGTTTGTGTACTGTACTTGCTCGAAAGCATGAAGCCGAGTCCCTCCTGGGGCATCATGTAACATTCTGCCCTTTTGGTAGCTGTAGCAGAGTTGAGGCTTGGCACTGGGGAGCGAGAAAGGGTGCCGGTACTCTTCTCCTTAGAGCTGGAGGATGACTGCGATCTCCTCTGAGAGGAAAGATCAACTTTGGGTCTGAAGCGCGGAGGCTGACTCTGAGGGGCTTTTGCAGCACGAGATCCTGAAGTGGATGTGAAGGGTCTCAGCAATAAAGATGGAGAGTGAGGGCATGATGACGATGCTGTATCTGCACGACAACCCGTTTTGTTCTTTTTTAGTACTTCATTGGTCTTGTTTGGAGGCCGTGTGCGTTGGGCATGCACAACTATTGGCAGTGGTGGGCATTCCTTACCCTCCAAGACTGGTGGGGGGCCAGTACGTCTCCTGGAGGACAAGTCTCTTGGCCCCTTGTTGTTGTTTTTAAGCGCCCATTTAGGAACCAGATTGGAGCTACCACTGGTCATGCGGTGAGCCACAGTCTGGTGCATCCACAGAACCTCAGGATAGAAGGTACAATGGGAGCAGAAGGAGCATTTGTGGTTAGGGAGGATTTTCCTGTCTATGGTTAGCGGGGCTTGGCCCCTGTGACCCTCAGCCCTCATACATAAATCCACAGGGCTCAAAACAGGCTCAGGGGGAGAAGAACAAGTGGAAGGATGAGCAGGAGGGGATGGAATATTTTCCAGACCGAGCAGGAGGGCTTTCTTCAGTTTGGGATATCCATTGGGGGGGACTGTAGGAATGGGGCCGGTTCTGTCTTCGGCGGGAGCTGAATGCTGGAGCTGGACATGAGCCAGGTAGGTATGCGACTCAGTGGTAACAAAGTCACAAAAGCTGCAAATATAAGGCCTCTCATCTGCAATAGAACAAAGACAAAGCAAAGGTTTGTTAAAAAAATTTAAAAGTAAATAAAATTGCATTTGACTTTATTTTTCACTGGGTTTAAATAAAACGTACATTTGGCGAATATTTCACTAATTACTCATTATTACAATATATCAGCATCTAAAACACTCAAATCCTATAAATATTAATTGTAGTAAAATATGAAATTAATACCGTACTGTACATTTAAACCGTTGTCGCCATCGAATAAATTAAAGTCATTTAGTTTTGTGTGCAGTTTTAAACATTGTCCACTTGATGGCGGTAAAGGCCTATCTTCGTGAAAACAACAACAGGCTATGGCCGTTGACAGCAACCCTCAGTACAGTACAGTCATTTTATCTCGCACGTCCCGTGCACAATCATGAAAAGCGAAACACACACACGCACACATGCAAACAAAACTCTGGGGATAATTGTACTGTCTCTCAGCTACATACAGACACAACCTTAGTACTCAATACCAATTTTCCTCTACCCTTTCTTTTGTACAACAGTAACTTGCCATCTGTTTTTATTTGACTTCGTTTCATTTGCTGCCAAGTTAAACCCGACATTGAATTGTTTTGCAGTCTGTTGATTACAGATATGATTTGTTTGTCAGGCCACTTCTCATCTTTGTCCCCATAGACTTTAATATGTATCCATAAACTAAGCAAATGTGGATAAATATAAAATGACTGATGAATTAAGACAAAACATTATATACTGACTTGATTTGCCATCACTGCCAGAAATTTTTTTTAAATCACATTGTCATAGAGGATAAATAAGCTTACTAAATAATGTAAACACCTCCCACGATGTCATGTATTTCTACACCACTGCACACTTCGCGCGTATGTTAATGTTAAACACAAATTGTGTTTTTCTTTGTTTTTATTCTTGGGTCCGCATTTGTTGATTCCTACACACACTTTCCATATTTTTTTACACAGTTATTTTTGCAACCTTACAGCAGAATATCAATTTCATCGTCATCATCTCAGAGTGAACAATCTGAATAGGGACACCAAAACCACAGCTCAAGACGTGTTTGAAATCTGATGTTAAAACAAACGAAATCAGGGGTCCTGATAGTAACACAATGCTTAGAGACAGGTAACAGAGATCAAACCAACCTCATAAAAATTCTACTCGCACGGGGGGTATGGGTTGGGGGAGTGTGGGGGGGTTTCCTGAGACAGGAAGATCTGAAATAGCTCACAGCTCAATCATGCCTAAAGAAATGTTTCAGCTATTTTTGATCAGCGCTCTGAGCAGGGAGGATTAGGAACAGGCACCGCTAATGCCAACACCTCTTTACACTTTTGTGCCTTTACAGCAAACGCATCCAGCTATTAGCACTCGTGATGTTTTGAAAAGTTTGGTGAGATGGACGCTCATATGCCGAATATAGAAAATGCTGTCACATTTCAACATCAAGGGTTGCGGGTGCCTGCCCTGGTCAAGACAGATTAACCACTCTGGGTTTTACAGTTCAGTTTATATGCTTTGTTGGTTAATGACGTGATAAAAACGATGTGACAAAAATGACCTTTCCCGCACTGCCATATCTATAAAAGGCAAAGAGTTTCAATAAAGGTGCTTTATTTAATTGCTCTATGTATTGTTTAACTGTAAAGATTCCAGGAACAATGTTTTTGTTTGTTTGTTTTTTTGTGCATTATGTAGAACAAACACATCTAACAGAGGGCCTCGGTAGTTTTGATATTCTGCCACGTGATGGCATTTGTTCCTACTCCAGAGTAACTGAAGAGCTTAGGGGAGGATTACATCGAAGCCCGTTTCATGACCGACGTTTTTTACCCGTTGGTGACGAGACTGTCGTCGTGAAATGGGCAACACAAAATGAAGTCAGCATCTCAAGAAAAGAAAAGCGGATGTTAGCGCGGTCATAAATGCGGGGAAAATGGATTATAATCCAGACACTGGAGATGATTATAGCTTCCAATTTATGGGCATAATTTGCCAAAGTCCCTTTTCTGCTATGAGTTTGGTAGGGAAGAATTCACTTGACTCAAGCCTCGGGTACAAGCAAAGAGAGATTGTGGCCATGCCCTCTTGTCAATCATCACAGTTTTACTGGATGATTGGACGACAACTGCAGCTGGTTTCTTCCATTCAATTTCTTGTTAAGTGTACTACTATAATGTGTGTTTATGAGTGAACAATCTTGACTACACTGTCGGTAAAATAGAACCCCTTGGGAGATTATGGTTGGGGTTTTTGTTCACTTAAGGTAACCCATCCAACCATCTATCAGGGCCTATTAGTGGGAATCTTCACGATTTGCAGAGAGAAAGATAGACAGTTAAAAGTGTCGTGTCAAGAGTTCAGTTAAAACACACACACACACACACACACACACACACACACACACACACACACAAAACAAGCTGAGGCTAAAAAGCTACGATAAGCAGAAAGATATTTTTTTCTACCATTTTATGCATTTTTTTTTCTAATTCTTTTATTTATTTATTTTTGCTGAGTCGGGACTAACCTGCAAACTTTCCTGAGTTAGCCGTGCCCATCTCAGATGCCTGGTCTCTGAATGTGGAGGCCGGTGGTGAATCTCCATACCCTGGGGTAAAGGGTCGGTTTGGGGAGCCTGATTCTGGATCACTGGTGGAGCTCCACTGGTCTTTACTTCCATTTTTGTCCTTGTCGCCCATCGGTGTCCTGCCCGCATCCTTTCTGTGGACTCGCTGGTGAACAATCGCCTGGTGACGACTGCGGAACACCTTCCCGCATTCAAAGCACTTAATGGATTTAGCGGGACCTTGAGACTGGGATGGCCGCCTGCGTTCCTGTCGAGATGATGGTCGGTACTCGGAATCACTGAGGTTCTCTGGCGTCTGGTCTCCAGATGAAGCTTGGTTTCCCAAACCAGAGGTGCCGCGGCGACCTGTGCTGCGTTTTTCTTGAATTTGAAGGGCGTAACTGTTGTTCTCTTTCTCGTCAACTACCGTGGCAGTAGCATTGTCTTCCTCTCCAATACTTCCTCCATCACTGGAAACCTTGTTGTTCTCTATTGGTTCTACGACTTTTCCTTTGGTAGCTAAATGCCATGCTTGGTAGCTGCAAACCGGATCAAGCTCTGGGATTCTCTGACCCGGTATCTTAGCACTTCCTTTTTCCTCATCAGCTTTTGCTGCAGCAGGCTGAAGGCCTAAATAGTCAAGTAAACGTATTTTTGCGGTTGGTAAATCATCATCATCATCAGACTGGTTCTGAGGTTTCTTTCCAAAACTGAGACTGTGGACTTTATCATGAGCCCTCAGGCTCTCTTTGCTATGAAACAGATTCCCACATTTAGAGCACATTTGGTAGACGGACGCAACAGAGCCGACAATTTCAGGGCCCTGTGCTACATCATTAATAGTGGCAGGATGCTCAACAGAATCCGATTTTGCACGAGACCGTGATCTGGTGTTGTGTGTTTTCATGTGTGATTTCAGAAACCAAGCTTCGCGGAAACGTCTTCCACATATTTGGCAGCAATGGTCCAAGATCCCAGCATGTTTCTTCATGTGTGACTTCAAGAACCAGGCTTGGGTGAACACCTGACCGCAGGTTTCACAGGGAAAGGTCTCATCGCACGGTGATTCAGCCGCTTCGGCCGCAGCTTCTTCCTTAAGACACATCTGCTCGCCCGTGTCGACAGTGATGTGGACCTTCTCGATGTGACTGAGGAGCTGGTCCTCCCGCTGGGCCTCATAGCCACAAAGTCGGCAGCAGTAAGGCAGCTGATCACTTACGGGTTTCTCTCGTTTCAGGCTCCTCACAGCCACTTTCCTGCGACTTTCTTCGGCGCCGTCGCGATTGATCATCTGATTACAAGCCGAACTGCTCTTGGTTGGACTCGTGCCTCCGTCCAGACCCTCTGAAACACTCATCTCCTCTTCCTCCGCGCCCCCCACTTCGTCCTCGTTGGAGTGGTGGCTAGAAAGCGTGCCCAGTTTGTGGCTGCGTATATGAACTTTGAGGTTGCCCTTCTGAGAGGCCCTGTGGTCACAGTAGGGGCATTTATAAGGGCGTGCACCAGTATGGCGTCTCATATGCTGTGACAAAGAGCTCAAGAAAGGGAAGCTGCGGCCGCAAACACTGCAGTCATAAGACCCTGGTACTTTGTCCTCCTCAACCTCAATATCATGTTTGGAATTGACCTTGGTGGCAGTCAACTTTTCCCTCTGATTCCTCACCCGAGTGTCCATCACCCCCGCACTGGGATTCATCGTGGGATTTGATGTACCCTGTTTGTTTGGCCTCTTGCGGGCAAAAAAAAATAAAAAGATAAATTTGACGCTATCTGCTGTTGCACATCTAGAGATGTCAGGTGGGCCTTCATTAAAATGTTATCTGCCTGCAGTCATCCACAGACGAAGCTGCTATCACAGCAATTCATTTAACACTGTCCGGTTCCAGGAAACAATGACATCTTGCCACCTTCATCCATGACTGTCAGTAATTTTTGGTCAGTCTGAGTTAATCTGCGCAAGCAGTGCCAGAACGTAAGGAAAACATGTGCGTGCCTTAAAATGTCAACATGATCAAATAGATATCTTCCAATGTTGTATCTGCTGTTCAAATGTATCTGAATAAAGATGGGCTTTTCAGGGTTCTTAATTCTTCATGTCTCCATGTACCGTTTCAAAAAGTCTTGATATGATTATTATACCACACTTCCTTTCTTTGGTCAATTTCAGTGGCATCTGTCCTCCATCTTCATAATTCGCACAGATCGGCAAGCATCTACATCATCGACCTGAGAATGAAAAAGAAAGTGGTGCACGGGGAGGAGATTGGAAAGAGACAAAGAGAAAATGTTATTAAAACAAAACTGTTTCCAGACATATTCACAAAGTATTAGTGTACATCTGATCATTTTCTATAACACTTGTCATTGCAGGGACACAGTTAACTGTTCATTGTTATCCTATCTAAGCTGATTTGGGGCTAGAGGTGGACACACCCTAGAGTGTTTACTTGTCGTGAGTCAATTAAGTAAACTGACTAGCCAGTCAGAGCCAATGGTTGTGACAGTCACAATTAATAAGAAACTCAAAGAGGATTTTTTTTCCAAGATTGTTTCTTAAAAGTCAGTGAGAATAAAATGAAAAATGAATCCTACACTTCATTAGCATTGTACAACATGAGCTCAAAATTCATTCTTTTCTACTGCTGATCCCTTTCAACATACCCAAGCTGACTTTGGGCAAGAGGCAGAAAGACACCTTGGATTGGTTACTAGTCAATTTCAGGGCACATCCTATACTGACAAAGAACCAATTCATACCCATACCTCACCACCTATTAGAACACCCCTGCCCAATATGTTGATCGCGATCGACCGGTTGCCCGCGGAATGGGCCCAGGTCGATCGTAAGGGGAGTAGGGGGAAATTGAAAAAAAAAAAAGATGTGTGTGTGTGTGTCTGTATGCATGTTATTCATATTATTTGTTATATTGCATACCAATAAAAAGATACTGTATATTATTTCTTTATCTCTCTCTCTCTCTCTCTCTCTCTCTCTCTCTCTCTCTATATATATATATATATATATATTTATATATTTCTTTATTTATTTTTGCATTTTACGTATATATAGTATATATATATATTTATTTATTTATTTATTTTTATTTTATTTTTTTAGTGCACGCTGCACCGTAATCATCAGATTCACTTTCACAAAGTATTTAAAAAAAAAAAAAAAAAAAGCAGGTCACCTTTAATCTACGGTAGCGCATGACCTCAATCACTGGATGTTGTTAGCGCTCAGCAGTCTGTAATTCAGCTTGTGATCAGATCTGTTCTATCTTTTATTATTATTATTAATATTATTCTCAACCAAAGTTGGTTTGATGTACAATTCACCAATGGCCCTGGCAAAGAATGGGAAGCGGCTGAAGAAGCATATTAAAATGGTACACATACGTACGATAGTTTCTGCACTTAACACACTGCAAAAGTGTGTCCCATGCCTCCACGTCAAGTCTCTACTCAGGAAGGCAGTGACTTCCTTTTCACAAACTCACAAACGATTGTATCTATTTTATTCTTCTGTTTCGTTCATGTCAGAGGCCATTATGGCTGTTGCTCATCATGGCATGCATGTGATCTTTGGTTAAAAAAAGGTTGGGCACCCCTGTATGAGAGATTTCAATTTACCTAACATGAATGTTTTTGGAATGTGAGAGAGGAAGCAGGAATATGCAAACTCCACAAACCCAGAAGCTCTTGACCGTGAGGATGACCTGCTGACCACATCCACACATGCTTAATGCTCAATTTCTGAGATAAGTCTCGTACCTGATGTCAGTAATTGTACAGCTTTGTGACCACTGAGTGCAGTAAAAGTGTGGCGATGTCAATGTAATTGTATTTATGCACAACATCCATTTGCATGATTGTGCAATGATTTGTGCAGGGTTTGGGGGCTCAGAAGCCACACCAGCTGAGTTGACACTTTACACAATCATGGTGGGGGAAGGGGGGGCGGGGGAAGGGGTGTACCGTGTTCACATCAGCAAGATCAGCAGTGCCACCATATTCCCTTCCCATAATGGCCTCACAAACCCGCCTCCACTCACATGACAAGGTTTTTAAATACACAAAAGGAAGTGGCTCTTCAGACAATTTGCCTTCAATTCTCAAACTGGAACTGAATGCTGTCGCAGTGAGTGTCAAAATGAAAGGGGGGGAAAAGGAGGATTGTATTTTGATACTGAGGACAAATTTCCCACATTCTGTATATTTACTTTGGGCATGGACACTCAGTGGAATAGTTTCATTTTCATAATTATTGTTCTTATTTTTTTTAAGTAATGAGACGTCTACTTTACTTTATGTTCATAATATTTGCAATAATGTCAACCTTAAAATAGCTAGTTAAACTCTGTTGCTCTAATACCCCGATCTAAAAAAATATATTCCACTTTTGAACAATATTTCACCAACTGTATTGCACCACCTTTGTAACCATTCAGAAACTTTTATAATGATAAAAATAGAGATTCTAGAAACTCAAATGGTGGACAATAAGAAACTAGACCGACACAATTGTTAAAGCCCATTGTCGAGCTATTGCCAGGCTCTAATTACTGTATAGAGGATAACTGAACTTTACCACAAGAGGATTTGAGCGCACGAACAATTGTACATCGTTATAACTTGGCTTGCACTCAAAATTAATACCCTGCACCAAAGCCACATATTTATGTAGGCTCTTTATTCTATTGAAATCATGGAAGCCTCAATGGCTCACACGGCTTCCTGCTCAAGTCCTCAAGATTTCAGACAGCGTAAGTACCGTATTTTCACGACCATTCGGCGCACCGTGTTGTAGGGCGCAGTCTCAGTAACGGGTGCTATTTCTATATTTTACACATACACAAAACGCACTGTATTATTGGGCGCAGCCAGGCGTGGTAAAACATACGCCAGTTTAAACATGTTGTATTCATTTTCGGGGGTTCTTAGAAACCAAAACCGAAGTTGTTTTGCAATAATGCACAAACTCACACAATATAAAGGTACTGGCACCTGCCTTTCGCATCCACTTACACGCCCACCCTTCACTGATTGGCGGACTTCTTTCCAGCATGCCTGTCCTCACTCGCGGCCACTTACACGCCCACCCTTCACTGATTGGCAGGCTGCTTTCACGCATGCCTGGCCTCACTCACGCCCTCACTCACGGCCACTTACACGCCCACCCTTCACTGATTGGCGGGCTGCTTTCCCGCATGCCTGGCCTCACTCGCGGCCACTTACGTGCCCACCCTTCACTGATTGGCTGGCTGCTTTCCCGCATGCCTGTTCACGCTCACTTCCGCCTTTTCTCTATATAAACAGTGTGTCAGCTCTCAGTCAGGATTTGGAACTCGGCTCATACACTAGACGCTCCGCATTATAAGGCGTCCTGTCCATTTTGGAGAAAATTTAAGACTTTAATGGCGCCTTATGGTCGTGAAAATACGGTAACTAGCGGTTCCTTAGCGTCCTTTATGAGAGATTGAAGATGATTTCAGGATGGCGTTATATTGATGTCGACAGCGATTTGACACCATGGCGACAAAAACTGGGATAAAGGCAAAACAAAAGTCAGGATGACGACTCAAGCCAGCAGCCATGCCACCACGTCCTGCGAGGCTTAACTTCAAAGTAAAAGCTATTAAACTAGATTGCATTAAACGCACTGACGTCCATGTATTATTTGATAAGCTTTTATTTGGAAGTTAGCTGTCATGTCTTTCTTTTTAACGGTGCACACCAAATAAACTGTTGCCCAAGGCAGATAAAATCCTCATATATTTTTGGGGAGTTACCTACATTACTCAAGGACTCATTTCACCCCTAGTTGCCAAAATACTCTCATACAAGCAACAAAAGTGATCCACGGAGGTTCCTCTCCTCTTCCGCTAGACATGACTACCGCTATTCTTTGCTAGTGCGAATAAGCAATGTGGATTGTGCACGCTGCCTTCACGAGAACGTGCGTGCACGTTTATTTATTTATTTTTATCGGTCACAGGGTCGAGCCCTGCAAGCTTATTTGTGAAGCATGGTAGAGGTCATGTCACGGCTTTGGCTTGTTTGGCAGCTTCTGGAATGGGCTCATAATTCTTTATTGATAATGTAACTCATGATGGGAGGAGCAGAATGAATTCTGAAGTCTGCAAAACAATTCTGTCTGGCAATTTACAGAATTTTTTTAATCAAAAGTAATTGGAAGAACGCAACAAGACACAAAACACACTGCCAACACAATGAAGGACTTCATCGGGGGAAAAGATTTAAGGTCTATGACTGGTCAAGTCGCTCACTGGACCTTAATCCAATAGACCACAAGTATCAAACTCAAGGCCCGGGGGCCAGATCTGGCCCAACACATCGTTTTATGTGGCCCGCGAAAGCAAATCAAGCAGGCCAACTTGGTGCTTGCTAAAAACTGTAAGAAAATTTCAAATTGTCAGACGTAATAAATAACTATGTTGTGACATTTTCTAGTCATGTTGTTACAGTAACTTGAACAGCAGTTGAACAAACTACCATCCTTGACTTTTTTTTTTTTTTAATTTGATCTATTAATTGTGTACTGTATATGCAATAATACGTGGGGGGTGATTAAACATTTATACAGTTTCACAGTCATTATGGCCCTCCCAGGGAAACGGTGACTACCATGTGGCCTGAGACAAAAATGAGTTTGACACTCCTGCAATAGAGCATGCAGTTCACTTCCTGAAGAGGAGAGTGACAGGGTAAAGCCCCAGAAACAAACAAGAACTGAAATAAGATCCAATCAAGGCCTGGAAAAGCACTTCGAATGAAGACTGCAACAGTTTGGTGAAGTCACACAGTTATTGCAAGTGAGGGCTATCTGCCACTAAATATTAAATGAATTTGTCTTGCCGTTCAAACACGTTTGGAGGGAAATGTATATATAAGTAAGTATGTGTGTGTTTGAAGGTAAAGATAACTCTTCAGAATGCACTCCTTGTGAGGGGCAGCTCTCATCTGTGATGCACTGAGATTCCATAGCAACCACAGAGACTTTTGATTTAATGTTGGAGACAAAAAGACAGTGGAGAATCAAGAGTGAACCTTTTTTTTGAATGCTGACAAACACAACCGCACACGGGCAGCGCAACTGTGGCAGGAGCAAAACAGAGGGGCTTTTAAATTTGCCCACACGCCTCTTGGAAGCCTCTGTGCGCACTGTGGGGCTTTAACAGGGTCCCATACAGGCAGCATTGCAATCTTAACTATTTGTACAGAGGGTTGTTCACAAACCCATACACACAGTACTTTGAGAACATACAGTGAGGGCTTTGCAAAGAAAAAAAAAATCTTGCCAGCCTCCGCACAGTTGCTCATCAAGTAGAGACACTAGCTGCTCAGAGTGGGACAAAGAAAGTGGTACTGTGCCTAAAATGCAGTGACACATGCATAGTGTGTATTCTCCATTCCAATCAATAATTCATTATGCACAAAGTGCTCCTCATCCTCGGCCCCATCCCTGGTCTAAACTACCAGACAAGGGGATCTGCTGTAGCTCGGTTATTAAGAACAAGAGGGGCAAAGCTCAGCTGGATGGATACACACAGCACATACGCATATGCACACGGACGCACACTTACAGCTCATTCAAAACATACAAACAGAGGGTGACCTGGTCAGCTCTGGAATGAAGCGAGGAAAAAAATGATTCAGTTAAACAACACTTCGGAAAAGTTTTGTCTGAAAGCCAAATTTATCTTGACATTAGACTGACGGAATATTCCACCTTGAAATTGTTCAAAAAATACTTTTAATAGGATGTAGGCGTGAATAATGTATTTAGCCATATAAGAGACTTACATTATGCTGACTTAAGGTTGGGAGCCCGTTTGGTTTCTGCTTTTACTTCAGTTAAATTAAGGGTACAGCGATTGGACAGGGTGATATTAAATAAAGGGGCTATTTAAAAATACAAATATAAAGATAGAGTATTAATTATCAGTTTTAATTAACACATTCAGATGAATATTCACTTTACATTCATTTCATTCTAGTTTGAAATTTTGCAGTGGTGAAGCGCTACTGCATCATCCTGCAAGGGGTTTCGTCTAGTTTACTTTCTTTAATTAGCAACACGAGAGGCGCAAGCAAACCTCCATCCATCCATTTTCTAATCCTCTTATCCTCACAAGGGTCACGGGGGATGCTGGAGCCTATCCCGGCTGTCTCCGGGCAATAAACTGGGGACACCCTGAACCGGTTGCCAGCTAATCGCAGGGCACACAGAGACAAACAACCATTCACACTGACAATCACACCTAGGGACAATTTAGAGTGTTCCATCAACCTGCCATGCATGTTTTTGGAATGTGGGAGGAAACCGGAGTACCCGGACAAAACCCACGCAGGCACGGGAAGAACATGCAAACTCCACACAGGGAGGCCGGATCTGGAATCGGACCCTGCATCTTTGCATTGTGAGGCGGGCGTGCTAACCAGTCATCACCTGTGCCGCCAGAGGGGCAAACATCGCCCTTTAACCCTTTCAGCGACAGTGATTACTACAGTGGACAGCTTTTCATGTTATCAGGTTCCAGGGTGCACTGAAAGGGTTCAAATGTGCAGATCCTTTCAAATTCCTCCTCAGTTACATTATCTTTTTTGTTTTGTTTGATCGAACTTTTGTATTTGATTTCCCCTGATTACAAAGTTATATCTAATGGAATGTCAGTGTACTTCCACTTGTTGCTTAGCAAGTAGAGCAGCTGTTCAAGTCTGTCCTCAGTCCTCAGTTTCAAGTCCAAAAGCTTGCAATTTATATTTAAACAACAAAATGATGTATCAATTGAATGAGTATGCTTGTTATCTAAGTTGCGCCTCAAACTCTCGATTCCTTCTGATTCGCCACAATTTAGTCGGCTTCTGTCCCGGGACTGTCACAGCAGGTCATGCTCATAAGCAGGAAGAGCAGTGGGGGGGTTTGCAGCATTGTTGGGCTCCCCAATTCCCATACCATCCCCGGTTCTATCAGCAACCACCCCCCCTCACCCCTGTGCATTAAATCCAACCAGGACAATGGACGGGGGAGCCGAAAGGGGGACAGGGGGCCGTCTTTCTGTCACTTCTCAACGCCCACCCCACCCTATTTGCGTGAGAAGGGCCATTACATAAAGAGTCCACTGGGTCTGTGTGTATGTTTGTGCAGGAAGTGGCAGGTGTTTAGGTCAATACTGTCATTTTACATTTTGGTCCTCGCTCCATGCTTGTGGAATTACTGGACCGGACACAAGGAAAAACGATGCTTTCTCAGTCTCAGGTCATTTTGTTGATGATGCAAGTGTGATCCACGAAGCTTTCTGTTGGCTAAATGCTCTTGACGGTCACTGTTGATCACCTGCAAGTTCAACTATGGCACCGAAATAAGTGAACCAGATTGTGTTAATTGTCTATTCTCATACAAAGTCTGTGTCATCTGGTAATCATAATATAGTACAGCCCTTTCAATGGCCATCTTCCACCCCCACTTGGACTGTATACTCAATGTGTGTTCTTTGACAGTATCTTAGTGTGTATATGCACGTCTCTGTGTTGGGTATACAGTACAGTGTTCCCTCCCCCTGTCTCAAACTCACTTGTTTTTCTCACACTACCAAACTCACTTATTTTTCTCACACTAC
The DNA here is from genome assembly GCA_026261675.1 of Hippocampus mohnikei. NCBI lineage: Eukaryota > Metazoa > Chordata > Actinopteri > Syngnathiformes > Syngnathidae > Hippocampus > Hippocampus mohnikei. The sequence continues at coordinate 20,644,692 of JAKGUB010000556.1, read as the reverse complement.
TCGTTAACCCCTGGGTGCTCCAGTTTGCAGAGCCCCCCACCACCATCTTCTCTCTCTCTCTCTCTCTCTCTCTATTTCTTTCTATCATTCTCACACACGCACACACATACACACACACACAAGAAAATGTCATGTCCATGTCCTGCATCATTTTCAACAGTGGTCCCCAACCTTTGTGGTGTCACGGACCAGTTGAGACAAGTACGTTCATGCTGTTCGCGAATCGGCAACCATTTTTTTCTCATTGCTTTTAAATTGCCGGTTTTAAAGCACTGGTACTAACAACACATCATATAAACATAATAATCGTGAAGCTATGATCCTACGTACGGTGTACACATCATTGCTACTTGCAAATGTGACTGATCAAAAGATGATACGATGAATTGCTGCTTTCATTCGGTTTTGCTGGCTAGTTTTGCTGGCTAGTTATAGCGACGAAACTGCTAATATTTATGTGGTCAGGTTGTGCAAACTGCTTGCATTTACATGCTTTCCACTTGATCACTTGGGTGCTTCTTGTTTAAACGATTCGACGGGTTTCTTGTATACGACGTTCCAATGCACAGCAGCTTCCTCCTCCCCAACGCTCTGGAGAAACCGCCAGGGGAGGAACTTCTCTAGTCAAAATAGCTTCATCTTCATGGCTGCCCATCAGCTGTGCGTTTAGCTATACGTTTGGTCAATTTGTAACTATTACTTTCTGTGTACTGCTTCTTCTTCCATTTATTGGCGGATTCTGGTTATTTCAATTTGCAAACCAATGTCAGCAGGAGGACTCAGATTGGCTAAAGTCGCGCACATTCCCGCCATTGTCTGATGGAGTAAATATGCTCACAGTTCGCAGGTTTGTCTCTGTGCTGCCTGGTACCAAAAGGGTCATGGCCCGGTATTGGTCTGCGGACCGGCAGTTGGAGACCACTGATCTACAACACTCTTTTCAGTAAAAATGTCTTGTTCAGTTAGAAGCAGGACATGTCCCAAGTCTGCCACAGAGAAAAGGAGCAAAATTGAGTCACATTTGGAATCCTGACTCAAGACGTATATTCCAAACATTGTGTGGACAAAAGAGTGGACATGTCCATTTCTGCACCTCAATATACAGATCACCATACCATGCCTCGCAGGCCTAATTACTGGTCTCCAAAGTAGCTGTTTGTATATGTTCTGTCACCTGGAAAATAACAATCTTGTCTGCAGAAAGGGCTTATAAAGGAATAGCAAATACTGTAGACTGGTATATGAGCAGTTTCCAAATGCTAAATATAAATCAATACCTAATTTAGATTATTTTCTAAAATTAATCAAACTTTCATCCCGAATGCTGCAACACTGTATGCCCCGTGACCTCATCACCCGATCAAAAGCCGACGTCAATGTGTAGGATATCACTTCATGGGCACAGTGAGACTTCAGAAAAACAACGTCTGCAAATACATCCATCCATCCATCTTCTAATCCGCTTATCCTCTCAAGGGTCGCGGGCATGCTGGAGCCTATTCCAGGTGTCTTTGGGCAGTAGGCTGGGTACGCCCTGAACTGGTTGCCAGCCAATCGCAGGGCACACAGAGACGAACCACCATTCACGCTCACACTCACACCTAGGGACAATTTAGTGTTCCATCAAACTGCCATGCATGTTTTTGGAATGTGGGAGGAAACCGGAGTACCCGCAGAGTTCATACACAATGCCTAGGAGAATGAAGGAGTGCTGGAGTCAATCCCAGCTATAGGCAGGGTAGACCCTGTACTGGTTGCCAGCCCATCGCAGGGCACACAAATGACAAACAAGCATTTGTGATCAAAATCACACTTTGGGACAATTTAGAGCAGTCAATCAAACTATGGTGCATGTTTTTGGAATGTGGGAGGAAACCGGAGTACCTGGTGAAAACCCAGGCAGGCACGGGGAGAAAATGCGAACTCCACACAGGAAGGCCAGGGTCGGAATTGAACCCTGGACCTCTGCACTGTGAGGCAGACGTGCAAACCAGTTGCCCACCATGCTGCTCATATTTTCTTTATGTTGGCATATAATTTTCTATGTGTCCCACTTTACAGTATATGAGCTGACCTTAATAAAGGTTCATGTTAAAATAAAAGTACTTGAATTCAGCCTTTTTCTTTGGGTCTTTATTTTCAAGAGCAAAAATGAAAGAACAAAAATTGGTGTATATAGATACCAACCAATACGAAATACTTCTATCGTTATATTCTTTTCGGTCATATATCGCCCAGCCCTAACACAGAGTGTATGGGACTTTATGGTATCAGCCACAAAATCAGCAAATTCTCCTCACAAAATGATTGATAATGTTCGTCTACAATCAGAAGTCATTGTTCAGTCTTAATCTCATGAGATCCGGCTTCAACTGAAAAACGTTGCTCTATCTAGAAGCAAAAAATTAATAAGGCATCTTGTCTGATTTCCCCCACTTTCCATATTCAATACGGTAGTCATGTTTACATACAATTATGTGCCAAAGCTGGATCTATTTACGATATATTGTCTATGATTACCACATAATCAAGAGGCAAGATTGTATTTAATCAGTGGAAATGGGTGTTAATAATGTGTGCAACCACATAAGATGTGCAGTATTTATTTCAGTAATTTATGATAAATAATTATATCCAATAATATCCAAAATAATAATTGTTGGCCTAAGCAACTACTTCAAAGTTAATTAGATAGCTGAGAAGAGAATTGACTGAAAGACATTTAAATTAAGTTTTGGGTTAAGCATTGACTTTTTAAATTTCCTGCCAAAAATGATTTAGCTGAATTTTTACACCTGTATACAGGGTGTCTCAAAAAAATGTACTCACTCTTAGAATGACGAGAAAACCTTTATTTATGAACATAGAGTGAAGTGAAATAGCATCAAATACATGAGACAAATGTAATTGAAGAATCATGTTCGCAAATGTTCAAAGTGATGACCATTATTGTCCAGACAACGCTGATAACGCGCACCAAGGGATTCACAAACGTCGCGAAACATGTTATTAGGAATATCACCACATTGTCTTTCAATTTCAATATCTGCAACACAAAAAAAGAGTGTGTACATTTATAATGGTCATCAATTTGAACATTTGTCTCATGTATTTGAAGCTATTTCATTTCACTCTATGTTCATAAATAAAGGTTTTCTCGTCATTCTAAGAGTGAGTACATTTTTTTGAGACACCCTGTATTAGCCAACTGACACACGTAAAAAAAAAGATTGTTAAAAATTTTCAGGGTGTAGTTGAATGAAATCACTGTTAGTGTCATCAGATAATTTGTATTATGAAAGTGACAACTGCGAAAGAATCCATTGTATACATTATGTTGTGAGTAATCTTGCATTCTTGTGAAGAAATACTGGAAACCGCAAAATGTTAGCTCTTTCCATGTAATCACAAATGGTAAATTTAGTTGCGTATCTCAGTGGAGGGCATACGTTGCATCAGTCATGTTTATGTTGCTTCCCTTGGTGAGACACTTCCAATGGGAGTTACCTACTGTACAAGAGCCAAGCAGCAAAATAGTCATTAACTCAGAGAAACACCACAAAGATGACAGGCCCTTTTACACAAGAAATTAAGTACTGCAGGATTAAACACACTGGGATTCTTTCCACATCACACCAGTGGACGGCTTCAGACACACACACACACACACACACACACACACACACAGACTTGTAGGGCCCCATTTTCGTGCCCGGCGCAAGTCCAGCACAAAGTGCTGCCCAACAGTGCGCATGGGTGGAGTTTTCTCTCGTTTGGTACTTTAGTCGGTGGGCTCAGGTAGAAAGGAGCATCTGTGCCATTGTGGGGGTTAGTGCTGTGCGATATCGAAAAAAAAAAAATCTTTGACGATATTGGCCTTTTTATATTACAATAACGATTCACCAGTTATTCGATAAAAATATATATACAACACACTACGGCTGGTTAGGTTTCCCCACTTTATTTTGAAATGACATTACACAGACCTGTATCAAATGACAAATTCAGCCTCTCATGCTGCTTTATAAAATTATTAAATGTAAACAGACACAAAGTAGCCTGTATATTTTTGCACAAATGTCTATATCAATCTAAAGAGGCAAAAAACATAATGTTGCTCACAGAAATGGATTTAAAAAAAATAACATAAAAAGTTGAGCTTTACCATAAAGGTTGGGACACCGTAACTATTCCTCTTTCGCTTTGTGCTTAGCAATATTTTGTTTTCATTTTCTTTTCAGATGCTTATTAGATTGCTTGCTGATTTGTTGATCTAAGAAGGACATTCTCTGCATTAACGCGGTTCCAGCGAGACCTCTGTGAAATGTACTCAGTCACCCAAGCACTTTTAATTCCAATCTTTCACGATGACATTAGGTTATGTTAGCAATTAGCATGGCTTCTACGGGCTTCTTCCTTCTGTGAAAAAGATACTTACATAAGACGTGTAACTTATTTGCCGCCATGGAGGCCAAATGATGGAGGCTGTGACTGCTGAGGTGGCAGTGAAACAGCAACATGTTTAGCATGCAGTAGCAGCCAGCCGAAACGCATTGCTCTACTTGCTTTCGCTAACTGCATCTGCGTCTCACCTCGACTCGCCGACTACTCAGCTCCAGGTGACATAAGCAACCCAATGAATCTTTTGGGACGTACACCCCCAATTCAATTATCGGAAAAACTTTAAAAATGCTATTCTTTGGGTTTTGATGAGGCTCAAAAGAGCTACTATGCTTGTATAGTTTGAGCAGATTTTTTGGGGGTCAATAATTATTAATAACAGGTGTATTGTTGTTAGTTTATACTTCCCCAAAACGGAGATATTTGTTGACGTGCATTTACCTACCTCATTGTTTATTCATTTTCATTGACTCTTCAGATTTAATTTTGCATCATAGGTGTGTCATGTATGTGGACTATGAATTGTGATTCACTTCACTTCCTTGTACAGTATTGTTGTTCAGCCTGACACCTGGTGGCAGCAACGCAGCTAAAGATTGATAAGTGAAAGCTTTTGCCCGTCTTTTTCACAAATTAATTGTATGAAGTGTGCTGTAGATGAAAATGATAACACTACAGTCAAAAAACGACCTGAAAAAATGTTGTATATCGTCTTCGCAATATACAGTGTATCTTTATTTTGCCAAGGTCCAGCAGGAATGAACACACCCGACTTGTAGTAATTCCTGGCCAATGAAAGCGGCTCCACTCACTCCCCTTAAATTCACCGCAGGAGAGATGCGCACACAGTCTATGACATTGCGAAAAGCAGAAATAGACTTACTGGAGTCCATGCAGAATATCAAAGCATGCAAAGTACGTTTGTAAGGAACTGCAAGCAGACCTTCCCTTGCAGATGTTAAGTTGACCCAAGCATTCACAGAGCACCGCTGTGTCGTGGGTGCTTGAAAACCCGCCTTCCACCCCAATCCTGCCCATCATGTGTGAATCCCTCACATGAGGGGAGTGTTTTAAAAAATATAATAAACGTCATTATAATAATAATGTGTTCAATGAATGTATTTCTACAAAGATTCAGAAGGTTCAATGCACGCTGTTGTCATATTTGTGAATGAAATATGATGACATCGACCACACATATTAGCGAAGCACAGACAACAGTCTGTCTGTTATTCGATCAAATCCACCACCTGCACCACAACTTAGACCTGCTTTAAGATGGTCAAAGGTCAAGTCTACTTTCTGTCGCCAAAATGTCAGGTCCGCCGGGGGCGTGTAAAAGAAATCGCCCCCGGTGTGCTGCCGGAGTACCCCCTGCATGGTGCAGCGTGGTGTGCCAAATTCACAAAGAAAGTAAACTAGAATTGCCTTGGCACAAAAATGAAGATATGCCAGTTTTTACGCCCAGCGTAGGCGCAGTGGTTTACACAAATGGAGCCCATTGGCTTTGGGAGATGGGGGCTACTCACCTTCAGAGACATCCCACAATCAGAGTAAGTTGCTGAACATCCATCAAAATTATTTTTGGCTCAAATATAAAGTATTTTCTGCAACTGACGAAAACGCTGGCCACAAATAAACACACATACACAAACACATCAGACCAATCTCCACCTAAGATCTATCTGGGACAATGATGCCTGTGGAGGCACTTGCCCAGGTATTCAAATTCTGGCCTACCAGCTGCCACTGGGACAAATATCTCAGATCCAATCCTGAAATCAACATGTAACATTAGAATGTGCATGGTTTCTACTTATCTTTGTGGAGTGGTTGCATGAGAATCGAGGACAAAAAAGAAGAGAATGTAGATCTAATTTAGCATCACCCACAGCACCAAAATGGATAGACATCATTTCCAATGGAGTCTAATTCCACTGTTTTCTATTCGTAAATACTGTATTTATACAGGCTCTCTTGTACCGGACTAAATGCATGGGTTGGTCACTCATCTCTCACTTATAGGGGCTGTTTTGAGAGATCATCTTTGACCACCCTTCTTTGGACTAACTAACTGTCTGATTTTGTTAGGTCAATCAAGGTATAATCTGTTGGGATTAGCAGATATTATTTTAAAATAGGATTCAACGGCCAGCGATTAGATGATCAGAGCCAATCTGCATGAAAAGCAAAATATTTTCATCACAGGTTTCCGTTTGAAGAGAGTTTGATGAGCTTTTGTGTATTTCTTACTTAAAAATACTTGATTTTTGTGTGTTGATCGGGTAACCAAATCATCTCCAAATGTAAAGGCCTAATATTGAATAAGTTATGCTATTTACTTGAACAGAGCAGTAGAATTACAGGAAATTACAATTTGAGATGATTTCCTGTTTTATCCTCTTAAATGGCACAGATAGTTCTCACAGATCCTATTTTGTGATACCACTTCCTCAGTATTGAGTCACTGACACGTCTATATCAGTCCCGTTTGAGGACACAAAATAGCACTTTCCACTCATACTTAATGTAATAATGGGGGTGTCAGGTATACAGACGTGTTTTTTTTTTTGTGCTTCTATTTTCTTGGCTGACTGTGGTTGTGAATCTGAATACAAATTTGACAAAAAGTGCATCTATAATTTCCATCCATCCATTATCTGAAGCGCTTATACTCACGAGTGTCGCGGGTGTGCTGAAGCCTATCCTAGCTGTGTTCCGGCAGTCGGGGGGGGGGCTACACCCTACTGATTGACAGCCAATCGCAGGGCACACATAGACAAACAACCTTTCACACTCTCAATCACAACTTGGGACACGGTGCATGTTTTTGCAATGTGGGAGGAAACCGGAGTACACGGAGAAAACCCATGCGGGCACAGGGAGAACACACATACTCCACATAGGAAGGCCAGGTACCGGAATCAAACCCATGACCTTCATACTGTGTACTGATACCGCATGTTTAATTTATGCCTGTAATTTCTCCAGTTGATTTACAACAATCCCAAAGTACAAAATAATGCCGCCAAACAGTACCACACCAGACCACTCTCCCACATCACACCACCTCCTCCGGTGCTTTTCCGTTACAACAGGCGTGGGGTAGGATGGGGCAAGCTCAATTGAACTGTGCGAGCCAGCGCTGCGCTGTGCACACTTGCACTCGCAGCATGTATGGTTGTTCGGACATAACATTTCACGAGTGGCGAGTCTCGGGCCACTGTTTCTGAATTGCCATTCCATGATGTGGTCGCTGCGTAAAATACAGTCGCCGGCCGCGGGCACAGCGAGACACAAGACACACAACGCCAGCCCACCCTCAAGGCAAAAATACAATATATCCAGTTCACGCATTTTGTGTTTTACATGAACACTGAACCATATTTACAATTTCATCTGACCATGGTTGAAATAGCACGAGAGATTTCGCAAGCGGCATGCAAAGCTCACTGCAGGCACGCATTCATTCTGAACGGAGAGCCTAGTGTCATTCATTTCACCTCTCCGAGTCTACAGTTCATCACCGTCACTCTTCGGTGTCCGCGCAAAGCTGCTATCCCTGAGGAGTGCCTTGTTTTTCTTGCCAACCAGATATGCCACAGACATTCATGTCTGCAGTTGCAGTGCAGGTTATAAAATGTGCATTGGCGATATAAAGTGTCTGTGAAGGCACGCGCCAATAACTGCCTGCATCAGTTAGCGTGTGCATGGTTGCTTGAGCCACACAAGAAGGAATGCCTCGGCAGCTGCCTTTCGCGTCAAATTCATGTATTTCGACAGGAAATATGCAAATTCAACTATTTTCATCATGAAAATGTTTGATATTATTGAATTGAAAAAGCAAACCACTGTAAAACACAGCCCAAAGAACTACAATGGAAAATAATTGAATGTCATCATTATTTATTTGTTTGTTCATTAATTTATTTTTACTCTTCGCATGCAGTGAAGAGTCTGCCTGCTAGTCAAGGCTTTGAAATCACAGTTTTCATTCGGACAAAACCTTGTGGGCTAAGCTGTATGCTAGGAGAAGCTTTTTGGGCGAGTAGTGCCTAAATGCCACCCCGCCCCACCATTATACCCCGTGTTTTGTGTTTGTTTTGGAGCTGGTGGGTACGTAGCCACGTAGATGATTTCACCGGCACCAGCATAATATACAGGAAGAGAGGTGAATTGTCCATCAAACCATATCAGGAACTGCATAAACATTCAAACATGTCTGTTTTGAGTCACTCAACTATATGAGGGCCAGGAGGAGGAGGAGGAGGAGAAAGATGGGCATGGGGCATTGGTAAATTTGTGAATTGATCACTCTCAATTGTGTGTAGGTGTGATTGATATTTGACGGATGGGTAATATTTTGGATGCCTGGTTAGCACCACCTCACAGTGCAGAGGTTGTGTGTTTAAATCCAGGCTTCAGCATTCCTGGGTGGAGTTTGTATGTTCTCCACGTGCCTTCTACCACATTCCAAAAAAATGCATAGTCGGGTCATTGATGACTCTCAATTGTCCATGACTGTCAATGTTAATTATTTATGCCCTGAAACTGGCTGGCAATCAGTTCAGGTTGTACTCTGTGTCTCACCCAAAGACAACTAGGACTGTGAGGATAAGTTGTTCAGAGAATGGATGGATGGATTTTTCACAAAAGTATATTAGTGGTCAGTCCACACATTCGTATGATCGTTGAAGAAATTGCTACACAATCTTGAGTGCTGAAAATGGATGGCTCTCTTTGATAATGCAATGTTAATTGTTGAATAAACACGTTTTTCTTTTTTGGTCCCCTGAAAAGTGGAGGTTGTGGTGGAAACACGGATTCCAATATGTATAAAATGTCCGTCAGATATAAAAATGCTCTGGATGCAATTGATGATAGAGAAGATCATTGATATATATATATATATATATATATATATATATATATATATATATATATATATATATATATATATATATATATATATATATATTTTTTTTTAAATAAGAATTTTTTATATTGATGAACGAAGAAAAAAATGGGCTGAATTATAAAGGACACTTTTTTCATCCAGCCCAAAATGGCAGTTGTACCTTAAAGTTACTGTTATAAATGCTCAAAGTAATCAACAAGCTATTATTACTACTACTAGTACTACAAAAATAAAAAACCAAACAAAAAAACCCCAACAAAAATGAGTTTCATTTACTATCAAACACCTCATTAAATTAACAAAAGCCATTGCTACAACATGACCCATACAACCAAACTCGGCACTGAACGTAAGCTCTTTTTTGTTGGAAGAAAAGGAAATAACAAATGTTAATCATTTCTTGGGTAAGTGCTTATTGACAAAAAAAAACAAACAAACTCATGGAAAAATATAAGAAAATATTGACATAAACAGTGGTGGTCACTACTAGTGGGCCTTGCCTAGGGCTTTGTCTCCCCAGCGATCATCCTCACATCTGGATACAATGTGGGAACAGGGCATTGAGGCCAAGGGGATAGCTGAAGGGAGGGTGTAAGTGTGCTTGGGAATTCTTTAGAAAAGATTTAAGAGCCAGTGGAAATGGTGGTGGTGCTGATGGTGGATGTGGAGTTATGTGTGTTGCAGTAGAGGTGAGGAATTGGGGTGGGGATGGGGGGTCTACCAAAAGGCTCCCTGTCTTTGGTCTCTTCTTTCCTGTGTAGTTGACTGCAAGGCCCCCAAGCTACAGACAGACAGGCAGCTGGGAACTGGGGTGAGTAGAAAAAAAAACAGCCCCCAAAACACAATCTGGGAGCTAAAATACAGCTTTCGTACATGTGGTAGCATAGGAAACAACATCAGGTACAATAGGCAGGTGACGATGTACTTGATGAGCCAAAATTGTACACTAAGGGCTGTTAGCCACATGGCTGTGTTGTTTGAAAGCAAAGCCTGATGTGTAAAAAATGTGTATGTTTACTTATCATTTTTGCTTCCAGAAAAACATCATAACTAGTCATAATGCTATATTGAGAGAAGACATTTCAAGACCAAGAGTGGTCGAAAAGACACAGGTGAAACCAATGAGACAAGAGTGAATATATAATTTTTGAGCCACGATAATTAAAAGTCCAGCTTAAGTATTAATTATTTTACACTAAGTGTACATATGTTTTAAGTAGAACGTTAAGCTAGATTCTATTTGGCTGGCAGGACTTTTTCTGTCAGACTAAGTTGCGCCGGGTACCGCTCTGCCCTTCTATCGTATGGTGTTCCACAGTGGTCTATTTTGGGGGTCTTGCTGTTTTCCTTGTATCTGCTGACCCTAGGTTCCATCCTATGAAACCAGGGTATTTCTTTCCACTGCTATGCGGATGGCAGCTAGATCTACACCCGACTGAGCAAAAAGGATGTGTTCTCCTTCAGACCACTTTTATCAGGTCGAGAGGAAATTAAAGCCTGGATGTCACTGACTTTCGTACATTTCAATGAAAAGAAAACAAAAGTTGGTGGCCTGGTTGTCCAGTGGTTAGCGTGTCGACCTCACAGTGCAGAGCTCCGGCCTCCGTGTGTGGAGTTTGCCTGCATGGGTTTTCTCCGGGGACTCCGGTTTCCTCCCACATTCCAAAAACATGCATGGCAGGCTAATTGAACACTCTAACTTGTCCCTGGGTGTGAGCGTGGATGGTTGTTCGTCTCTGTGTGCCCTGAGATTGGCTGGCAACCGGTTCAGGGTGTCCTCCGCCTACTGCCCGGAAAACAGCTGGGATAGGCTCCAGCACCCCCACGACCCTTGTGAGGATAAGAGGAACGGAAAATGGATGGATGGATGCAAAACAAAAGTTAGGGTGTTTGGCCCCAGTGGCCATTGTACATTCCATAGCATTGACCTGGGTCCCCTGGAGGGCTAGATCACTCTCATGCACTTTATTTTGGAGTCACCCAGTCCTCTCTTATGCGTCTCCAGTTGGTCCAAAATGCTCCTGCTCGCCTACTAACTGGAGTTCATAAGAGGGAGCACATAACCCCAATTCTGGCCTCCCTTCATTGGCTCCCTGTACATTTTAAAGTTCGTTTTAAGATAATTCTATTTGTTTTCAAATCTTTAAATGGCCTCACCCCTTTGTGAGGTGCTGAGGACTAAGCGGAGCCTCAGAGGGATGGAGTCCTTCTCTCTGGAATAACCTTCCGTTAAATGTTAGGCAATCTATCTGTTAAATGCGGAGCCTCTAATGTATGAGCCGAGTTCCAAAGCCTGACTGAGAGCGCTTCTGGCCGACACGCTGTTTATATAGAGAAAAGGCGGGCGTGAGTGATGACAGGCATGCGGAAGTCCGCCAATGAGTGAAGGGTGGGCGTGTAAGAGGAAGCTAAAGGCACGCCTCTAGCTGGTACCAGTCGCCAAAGAGTGAAGGGTGAGCGTGTAAGAGGTGAAGAGAAAAACGTGAGTACATTGTAAAATGGTTAAATAAAGTACAACCGAACTCAGTTTTGCTTCCGTTGCCTTTTTAAAAACGTGTTTCTAGCGTGCGTGCATGCATGCCGTATGTTTAAGCAGTGCGTTTTGTGTATGTGTCAAATACAGAAATAGCACCCGTTACTGAGACTGCGCCCTACAATACGGTGCGCCGAATGGTCATCAAAATACGGTACTCATTCACATTACTAAAAGCAATACAACTTCTAATGTGAACGCAACACATACATGATGTGAACGCAACTAACATTTATACAACAATAAAGCAATAATCAGTAACAAAGATAGTAGCAGGCACCAAACAGTAAAATTAAGATCAAATCTGAGTCATGCTGAGTCTTTGCCGTCCTTGCCGATGCATGATAAATGAACCGTCTGTGTTGCTGAATGTCCACTTCATGTTTCATGTTTCAAGTGGGGGTTAAATTCAAAAACTAAAATGTTAAGACATCGGCTCTAGCAACTCCCCGCGATCCTGTTCAGGATAAGCGGTGTTGAAAATGGATGGATGGATGTCAAGACAACAACTGCTACTCAAAACAACCTTGCAGATCCATGAACAATGTCAGTAGTATGCCGAGTGCTCGCTCCCCTGCCCACACGGAGGAAATGTGTGTAGATGAGGATTCATACTGCAGACGTGTAGCATCCATATCTGATTTATAGCCACATACATAAGAGTTTCAGGTCGGATTTGAAAAAAAAAACGTTCTGGTCACACTGCATGAAAGAAGCTGATATGTATCGCAGATGAGCAAAAACAATAATAATTTGAATTGAGGTTTTTGGATTCCTTTACAATGGAATGGCTGAATGAGCCCAACTTTTTGTTCACATGCTATCCCATATCCAGATGCACTCATGCGTGCACACATTCACTAAAAAGCATCGTGGCAAGGTTACACTGACATCAGGGGCTAACGATTAGTTCTTCTGCGGACTGAATGATTAGCTGCAGTAGCCTGGAGACATTTCCAGCTTGTTTCCCTAAGTTAGTCAGACAGGCAACATCATTGGCCTTCAATCTGCACTACAATCACTCTTACTAGCCCAAATAAACGACAGTTGACTGAAGGACTATTGGGAAGAGACAGTGTGGCCTTTGCTCCCCCGTGTGTGTGTGTGTGCGTGTGTATGTGTGTATAGTGATTTTCATATTTAAATATAGTGACTATAGTAGTAGTACAAGTAGTTCTAAAAGTTGGAGAGCATGTACCGGTATGCAAATGTGTATGAATAGGTAAGAGCAAGATATTCTTTAAATATAATGTAGTAATAATATCTGGTCTGGAAAACGTTGCAACTAGCTCTTGAACACATGAAGCACGATAGCTGTGTTCTTAAGAGTGTTCAACAGTTGCCAAATTAAACCATCAAGTTGTCTCGTTCGTTATGGGCAATGGTCAGCTTCAATCACGCTATGCATACTTTTTTAATATACGGTGTCAAAGCAAGGTACAGTCATACTAGTTCTGAAATCTGCATTCCCACATTACAAAAACAGTTGCGTAGAAATTCCTCTGCTTGTTCGTGTGGAGGAACAACTATGGGTCTGTGAATTGTTATCAGGGGCATGGTGCCTGCTCCATATAAAAGCGGACTTGAGGTTACTTTTGCTGTGGTTTTGCTTTATGAAGCCGTTATAACGGATGCGTGCACACTTTGTGTGTGTGTGTGATTGGCTGGCACCCAGTTCAGGGTGTCTGCCCCCTCTCACCCAAAGACAGCTAGGACAGGCTACGGCATGCACACGTCCCTCATGAGGGTAAGCGGTTCAGGAAATGGATGGATGGATGGATGGATGGATGGATATTCAAAGATAATGAACTCAGTTAGAATATTGGTGTGTGTGTGTGTGTGTGTGTGTGTGTGTGTGTGTGTGTGTGTTGATCATCAGAAATATTCCATACCTCCTCAACCATTTTTTTTTCACAAACTATATTTGATTAATAATTACGAATAAATGTTTCTGATATATCCAGACACGTACACAAAGACTAGTCATGCCAAGTAAGTCACATTTATTCTTACGTATAGCCCTCAATCACAAACAATCTCAAAGGGCTTCACATGCCCAAAGTTGACAGCTAATAACGACATCCCCTGACCTTAACCCCAGGAGGGCAAGGAGAAACTTGAAAAAAAAACATCTAGGGAAAAATGAGACACCTTGAGAAGGGGCCGCAGATAGAGGAGAATCCCCCTTCCAGGATGACCAGGCTGCAATGGATGCCGAGTGGGCAACATTTGGCACAATATTGTATGATACAATGTTAGTCTGAATTATATAAAAGTCAATTTAACAAGATGAAAACGCTGCAGAGAGATGCCTTTGGAAAGGTGGTTCCGACTCTGTACCTGGCCCAGTTAGTCAATGAACAAATCTCCATAGCAGCACCTCAGAGTGGTCGACCCAGCTCTTGTCAATCTTAAACGCTTTTCCATGGCAGCACTCTATAATCCACGGTGGATGTCATGACTGTTTATTTGAGGTGACTTGGATATATCGTAATCACAGCTGGCCCTTCAACATTTTTCCAATAGTGCTACATTTGTAGTATGACTACATCCTCTGCTGGCCAACACTGTGTCTCAACTGTCGGTATCTGTGAAGTTAACGGTAAACGGTGATGCATAAAAACTGTGAAACTGTCTAAAACTGCCAATGGTAACCTCACCTTTGATACTTACATCTTCTCAAACAATCCACTACTTAATCAGGAAATGAAAACACTAGTGGGAATCTTCATTTCTTGATCATGAGGGTCATTTATTGGTCGTTTAAAAATGTCAAGTAGGTTTATTAACAGCAACAAAGCAGCAGATGCTGAAAAGAAGGAGCTGCTTAATAATCTGTTCCTCCAACCCCCACTCACCCTTCATGCCCTCTGGGCTGCTACGCCTTTGGATTAAGTTTAGGGCCCACCATGTCACATCCCGAAGAAGACCAGTCGTCACTCCTTCTCAATGCATGGACTCGTCTGCACCCACTTATTGAACAAGATAAACAACAGAGCAAAATGTAATGTCTTTTATCGGTATGCTCAGAGGTGCTAAAGCTATAAAATAATAATGACATCATCGAGTGGCTCATCTTTTTGAACATAAAAAAGATCAAAGAGACAAAATTAGATGAAAAGCGTTTCTCTAAAACATTGTGTCACCTTGTTCTTGTAAAAATACGTGAATGACGATGAATTTGTGATCAGGAAAGTACCTGAAAAAATGTATTGCTATCTGATGTTTTTTTTTTCCCAGGAAAAACAATACAGGGTTTAAATAAGAACACTCATGAGCGCGCGTGTGTGTGTGTGTGTGTGCATACGTGCATGTGCAAAGCAGTGGATCAATCGTGCAAGTCTTCGACAGTGACATCTGGACTGGATGAGGGGCGCTGTTCCTTCCCCGAGCCGCTCTCCCCTTCTATCTCTCTCTTTCAATGCCTGACCACAGCCACGTGGTTCTCCCCCAGCTAAGCTTATTTCTCTTCTTTAATCCTGCGGCAATCACCGCAACAATGCCATGGGCTTGTCATAGATGCTGGCAGAAATCTATTAACGATCATCACTATGTCAATACGCTGGAAGTCGTTTGTCACCAACTGCCGGGTGTTCAGAGGAGCACAGCTTGGCAACACAGACCATCGTCTGCTGGTGGCCCAGCTTAAGCTAAAGCTCCGAGCCATCCAGCACAAGACTCTGCCTCGCCCGACTCCTCCCGACTCAGCGACCCCAACATCGCCACAGACTTCAGTTGCTCCATTCACCGCACTCTCGATGCCCTGGCCCCTGACAAACTGACAGACTGGGTGGCCTTCAGGAAAGTGTCCTCCAGTCTGCTCACAATGTCCTCGGACGCTCACGATCCTTCCCGAAAGCCCTGGATATCAGAGAGGACACTAAACATCATCGACCAGCGGCGTGTGGCCCGGCTCGAGGCAACCTCCGGAGTATCGGAGACTGAACCGCCTGCGCAATGTGGCCATCGCTGAAGATAGGGAGAAGTTTTGGCAGGCAGAAGCCCAACAGCTTGAGTCCGCTGCCAACAACAACAACATGAGCCGCGTATTCAGTCTACTGCGCCAAGCCCGCAGCGGCCCACACATAAAGACAGCCCTGGTAAAAGACTCCGACGGCAATCTCATTACAACAGAAGCCAACTGCCTCTCGCTGGAAGGAGCACTTTAGCCTCCTCTTGCAGCATCGCACCATCCCGGCTGATCCCACCCTCCTAGAGGCTGCAAACACTGCACCCCTAGCTCCACCTGCTGCACAGACCCTGTCACACCCGAGGAAGTGAGAGCTGCTCTGAAGAAGCTAAACATCAAGAAAGCCCCGGTATCTGTGCCATTACGGCGAGATGCTGAAAGCTGGCGGTGATGGCATGGTGGAGTGGCTAACCCACCTCTTCAATCAGGTGTGGAAACGGAGCAGCTGCCCACCGACTGGACCAGAGGGGTCATCCTGCCCTTCTGGAAACGCAAGGGTGACAGGCTTGTCTCACGGAAACCACCGAGGAATCACGTTACTCTCCATCCCGGCAAGGTCTTCACCAGGATCTTGCTCAGTCGTGCCCTTCCAGCGATCAGAAGCCGCCGCCGTCCCCAGCAGGCTGGCTTTATGCCCAACCGCTCCACAACTGACCACATCTCTGCCGTTCGTTTGCTGATCGAGAAGACCGTGAATTCCGTAAAGACCGCCATCTCTACATCGGATTCATCGATCTGAAGGCCGCCTTTGACACCGTCTGCCACTCCTCATTATGGAACATCCTCCAAGCCCTCGGAGCACCACCCAAGATCATAGCCCTGTTTAAGCTGCTCTACAGCAACGCAGAGAGCTGTGTCCGTATCAACGGCATTGATTCCGACTGGTTTACCATCTCCAGTGGCGTTCGCCAGGGCTGTGTGGCTGCTCCTGACCTTTTCAATTGCATCATTGACCATCTGATGCTCAGGGTTTGTGAGCGCATCCCGGAGTGTCTCTCGGCAATTACCACCTGACTGACCTGGAGTATGCTGACGACACCATCCTGCTCAGCACTTCCTACAGCCAGCTGAGAGACGCTCTGGGCATTGAAAACTGATTAGCACTGTGAATAAATTCAAATGGCAGCTTTGTGGTCACAATTGCTGTTTCACTGGATGTGTATGACAGGAAATCAGCAGTGGTGGATAATGCAGATTGAATAAGACTAAAGTTGGATGTTTTAATTTGCCATTATAGATTGGTTTCTTGAGCAAATGTCAATTTATACCATCTAAAAACAAAAACTATTGCTTGTCACAGGCAAACAAAGAGCTCTAAATCTCATTGCACAGGCTCATCCTTTGAAGCTGTCCCAGTTTCAAACAAACAAAACACTGATAAACGAGATTGATACTTAGCAATTCTCATCAGATTATTAGCCGCTTCGTAAGGGACACCTCCTGTTCATTAATCACCGCTGCATATCGAATACATGTGTGCAGCACTACATTACCGTACCTATCGTCAGTCTCACTAGACTATGTGTTAGGCAGGCGAGTTATTCCAGTGGGGTTATTTGTCGAGTGGAGAAGTGTTCAAACTGCACCTGTGTCAAATTCACGCCCACACTAATATTCAGATGGTGCTGGAAAACATCAGCATAAGTTAAATAAGCATTGGTCACTTTAAACATACTTCCCTGTCACCAGAGCGGTTAACGAGACATCCCGGTAAAAGTAAAAAACATGAAGTAATAGAATAATCAAATGGCTGTTATGTTGCATAATTATCTTGCAGCGGATGCAAATAAAACTGCATCAACACAGTTAGCTCCAGTAATGCTTAAATTCAGAGTAAGTGGTGCTCTGTTCAACGAAAACCAACATGAGTGCCAAAAACATTGCATGTGCTATTTTTTGTTCTCAACCATTTAACAACGACATATTAAACAAAACCGCGTTTCCAGAATGCGGCCCTATTTCCTAATTGATGTTGTGTTTTATTGTTTTTGCATTTAATTACACAATCGGGAATGAGTAAAAAGCTGATAGGATAATAGGGCCTATTGAACAGAAATATAACTGCGACAACACATTTGGTCATGAATAAACAACACTGCTACTATTATTATCATTTGATTTTTTTTCTTTTAATGAATCATCTGTTTAAAGCAATACCGAATACAGTAAATGAAGCAAAAGCTGATTTCTTCCTTTTAAAAAAAAATAGAAGTACCGTAAATTCCGGACTATAAGCCGCTACTTTTTTTCACAAACTTTCAACCCTGCGGCTTATACAGTGATGCGGCCAATTTGTGTAATTTTTCTAACGTCCGCCAGGGGCGCTCGCGTAGAAAAGGTAAGATTAAGACCGGTCTTTATGACACTGTTTAATTCCGACACTGAGGACGGTGACTTTGATGGCTTCAGTTCACAGGAGGAAGAAGATGAAGACGGCTCACCGTGATTTTCTTTCTTTGTAAATATGTTTACATGTTTTAATGTGGGCACATGCGGTTTATATACGGGTGCGGCTTATGTATGTACAAAATTGGTTTTCCTCTAAAAATGTAGTGGGTGCGGCTTATAATCAGGTGCGCTCTATAGTGCGGAAATTACGGTAGCAACCTCTCCAGTTGTGCTCTTACTATGCCCCTTTTGAGGACACTCCAGTCCCAAACTACTGTAAATTTCGCCTGAACGCATTGTTGACAATCTTAGTTCTGGTTCTGTTCATATTACCTGTATCAAATGATTTTGGTGGTTATTGAATGTAATCTGTGTTTTAACTCTTTCAGGCTTACAGTGGACATCTTACCATGTTATCAGGTTACAGGGTGCATGGAAGGGTTAATTAAAGATACTTCCCCAAAAAGCGACATTATTATTCATGTATGTTATTTTTCTGCGTGTATGGCAAATGCAATTACTCTCTCGCTGAGTCTCGCATCTGGCTGTTTTTTTTGTTCATCAAGGCCTTTGGGAAGTCTCCCGTTTTAACTTCTAAAATGCTACAGTAATTTCCCCAGACAATTCATTGGCGTAACTCATCAAAGAAACAATGCTGAGAATACGAGCGACCCGCTTTGTCTTGCCTCATGCATGCCGGTATGAGCAAAACGAGCCAAGTCATTGTTTGTTCAAACTAAGTTCATTTTAGTGGATTCCTTGCCCCACTGTTTGATAATTCCAGGGCAAATGTTCAACTTTTATCCACATTGACTAAACAATAGTAGTATTATCAACACTTGAGCCCAACACAAAACATTCCTCGCTCCCCTCCCTGCCAGCAAGGGCAAAGACTAAAATGTGCCTGTGCCTGAATCCCCACAGCAGCACCTCCGCTGCTACCCGACAACTCCAAACCCGCTGCGATAATAATCCTCTGATTACTACATCAATTTCTTGTACCCTAATTTCGACAGCAATGTGGCTTTACAGTGTATGCTTGGTATTGACTACACTGAAAAGGGGGGTTGGGAGGTGGGGTGCAAGAAGAGGGCACAGATGTGACCTAAATAAAGAGATTAACTATCCACCTGTTACTGCAGTTTCCAAAATTTGCCAACTAGGAAAACACACAGGACAAGTTGCAAGGTGCAAGATGCATCAAATTTTCATTCCGTGGCATTAAGCAGTATTTCCCACGGGGGAGGGAGGGGGTGGTCTTTTATTATTTAATCCATGGTCTTGGTGTTACTAGGCTAACACAGCGCGATTGCCCTTTAAGAGTGGAAAACCCCATGATGCAGCAGAGGATGAATGCCATCACTGCAAAACAGACAGCAGACCTTGTATCATAATTGGGTTGCGAGAGTTATGTGCTGCATAGTTTCCTAAGATGGTTTCGAAGTGTCATCGGGGAATTGTGCAAGTGTGTCAACGTGTATTGTATAAGTGGATAGCATTGTATACTTCATTGTATCTTAACACATTTATTCACTGTTTTACCCTTTTATCTAAGTCACAAAGCATTTCAGTGCACAATAGTTGCAGCACAAAAGCATGGCAACTGGAAACCTAACCAAAATTCAAATTTGTCAATGCAGCAGTTCTGCATTAGATGCAACGCAAACTATAGATACTGATTCCTCACAATGTACACTGAGTAAGAAGAAGCTGTAAATTACATCAACATCGACAGCTGTCTTCTTAAGCAATGTGCAGATATACCATATTTTCTGCACTATAAGGCGATCTGGAGTATAAGGCGCAACTTCAATGAATGGCCTATTTTAAAACTGCATTCATATACAGTATAAGGCGCACCGCATTATAAGACTCATAGAATAGAAGCGACAATAGTGGCTGTGATTGCGTTATGCATCAACTAGATCAGGGGTGGGCAAACTTTTTGGCTCGGGGGCCACATTGATTTCTAAATTTGACAGGTGGGCCGTGTCAGGACAAGATACGGTACATATAAAAAAAAATTATATGTTGACAGTCCATACCAAACATCAACAGAACAAAAGCATAAAAGTATTACCATACTTTTTTTAATGTGAACGGTGAAACAACTATGGTATATGTCCTGTATGAAGGTTCAAGTATGTGAGCAACATACATGTGTGACAACACAAGCAACAAAGTGCAAGAATATGTTGGCCAAAAACTGCAGCAAGCAGTACAGGTATATGACAAAATATAACAAAGTTAGGACTATTTGCTCCAAAATGAGACGTGTAAGAGACCTGGTTGCTTTTCTTTCGACTCACTCATTGTCTCTGACTTGACCTCCCTCGATCACCACACATGACAGCGTTGCTCAGCTGATGTCGCGTAGCGAACTTTTGAAGCCAGACACGGACGCTGAAGTCTTCTATGCTCATAGTTAGCGCTCTGGGACTCGCTTCCTCCCTTTTAGCGGTCCAGTTTGCGGAAAGTTTTTAGCACGATAGCAGTCAAACCATTCAAGGAAACGTTTATTTACACGACTGTCCGTCGAGCCGCAAGCAATTTGTTTCTGTATGGTTTGTGCATAAGAAAGACACGGACATCAGAGTGTTGTTTATGTGCCGCTGTATTCAATACTGCCCCGTACAAACAAGCGCACGCCCTTCCCGCGCTGCTGGGGCAAACCATTCCAAAGAGGGTGTTCACTCCCGTAACACAATTCACTCTGGGCATGGAAATAGCCAGAATCGGACTGAGCACAAATCACTTCCTCGTTTTTCAAAGTCTTGTAGATTTCAGTCTTTCGGACTCCAAACATCTCCTGAATGTTTCGTATTTTGTAACCCGCTTCGTTTAATCAGATACACTTCACTTTCTCTACCGTGGCCATTACTCTTCCTCTTCGTTTAGATGCCATGATCGACAGGACGTGAAAATGTTCGCAATTGCAGTAAAACTCACTGCAACAAAGAGTCACTTGCATGTCGCTGTTTTGGATCCAATGATAGAAAATAATGGCGCGGACACACTTATTCCGTCGTATCGAGCGGGAGTTGCTTGAGTTGGCGCTACTGCTGGCTTCCGTATCGTCTCCCCCTCCCTCCCTGTGCTCTGCAACTTCAAGTAACTGCGCCATCTGGCGTTGAAATGCCTGTCATTACAAGTCCAAATGAAATGAATGTAATCATTTGTATCGAACCTTAATTGTGTTGTGCACCAACCTTCGGCGGGCCGGATTAAAAAGCCCAACGGGCCGGATCCGGCCCGCGGGCCGTAGTTTGCCCATGTCTGAACTAGATGGAGCTCCGCAAAAGGGAATACAGTACAATACAATCCCGCTTTATTTTAGAGCTTTCACAACTGCTGCAGCCGTAAAACAAAGCGCTTTACAGAACATTTAAAATACTACGTCCAAGAAACCAAAATACTGATCCATATATAAGGCGCATCGGGTTATAAGGCGCACTTGTCAGCTTTTGAGAAAATTGAATGCGCCTTATAATGCGGAAATTATGGGTAATTGGTTTTTGTTTTCAGTTTCAATTTGTCAACCAGAGATCACATCTTGTATTCCATCTAGTCATGCAATGGGGGACATATACTTCAGGATTGTACTGAAGTAGAATGCTCATTTGTATCTAAGTTTATTGACGTATTGAGTAACTTTCACTCTTAGACCACTACATTTCCTAAATAAATTGTACTGTATACTTTTACTCTGACCTACTTCTCCTAACCATCTTAGTTGCTTGTTACTCTGAAAATCTGAAAAAAAGTGTTTGTTGTTGTAACGCCTGTAAGGAAAAGCACAAAGCAGAATAGTCCTGCCTTTACTAATGAGGTGGGGATACTGGTCGGGAGCAGGGCATGAAAATGAGATGGAGGTAACAAGAAAGTCTTTACACTGGCTGTGTGTGTTGCTTTCTGTTCCCTCTTTCCGACTTGAGGCCAGCAGATGTCAGTGGTGCTAATAAGCCAACAACCACATCTCTTTAACTACTGACACTTCAGAAGTAAACAAAATAAATAAAAATAACATTTAAACAAAGAAAAACAATCAAAATTAGAACCACTCATTAAAAAAAAGTCCAATCATACTTCCAATATTTACCGGAGTTATCTTTAATGTCGTAAAAATGACTGTTAATAGTTATATCCCGCAAGGTGACTTTAACCCTTTCAGGGACAGCGGTTACTACAGTTGACAGTTTCTCATGTTATCAGGTTACAGGGTGCATGGAAGGGTTAATTTCACCAAAGTGTATTCTGGTAAGTAACTTGTACTTTGAATCAATGATCACTTTCAGGCGCTTTATACAAGACTGCATACAAGTCAACAATATGGGGAAAAGGTGCGGGTTGCATGTGATGGGTGCATGAGATTTTGCTTCGGAGTAAAACATATGCAATAGTTACTGGACTATCACAACGTTTGAAAGAAAAGTTCACACCAATATTACCATAGATATCGATTTTGGAGGCTTGATGTAGTAAAAATCCACAAAGGTAAATGACTCAGTTGATAGTGATAAAGGCACAAAGTAGTAATGAGTAATGAAAACAGAAGTTAGTGATGCCATTCGGCAAAAGGAGTTGCCGCTGTGGAATGTGAGCCTCCATTCATTCATATGGGTTAAACATGCATTTCTTCCATCACAAAGCCCTGCCTTGTCCTCATTGTCACATTGACACATCAGTAAAACGCTGTCTTGGACACACACACACACACACACACACACACACACACACACACACACACACACACACACACACACACACACACACACACACACAAAACAGATATTAACTGTGTAAGAAAATGTCAACCAAAAAAATTACAGGGACAAAATGTGTTTGTGTAAGTTTGTGGGAGAATGGGGGTGGGAGTGTGGGGGGTAACTTAACAAAAGTCAAGTCTATGGAAAAGATCGAATCATAACAGAGTTGAAAGTTTATGATAAGCACAGGGGGTGTGAAGCACACAAGCTACTTACAAAACAGTTCCACAGACATAACCGGAATGTGTGTTTATGACAACAATGGAAGACAACGTCAAGCGTCATTTAGGTCCACAAAACATTGTTCTTTCAAAAGACAATTCTTCATACAAGGGCATTGATTTTCAGTCGTTACTCAACTTGTAAACACAAAAAGGATAATGTGCCTTTCTTTTACTACAGTCTCTACTCTGCACAAAGCTTAACAAGCAATGTGCTACGGAGGCACCAAGGAAAACAACATTGCTGAAAAACAATGTGTCTATTGTCTTTTTTAGAAACTGAATCACATTTAAGGATCTAAAACATCCCAATCTAGTCCTTCTTCACATTTTCCATTAAGCTTTGGTGACTAAACATGACCACTGTCATTGACTCGATCACCTTGGCTACGATAAATCATAAATTACTGCTGTGTCGTGTGGCTGCTGAGTATGTGGTTACACAGTGAGAGCATCTGGTTGTCGATGGAAGAAAAAAAAAAACAATATCAAATAGTGTCTGAGGTCTACGTGTAATCCTGCCTTCAAAGTTACACAGCCTCCCTCCTCCTTCCGCTTTCTCTTTACAGCGAAGGAAATAAATACTTCTCTCTTTTCACATCAAGAACAGGTAAAGGAGATCACAAATCAATACGGACATGGAGGAGGTTACTAGAATTGTGAAAACGTAATATGTGCCTCTCCCTAAAACTCGCATAAGTAATTGCAGTTTTGGTTTGGAGTGGGTGTAAATGTGCGCCGCGTGTGTGCGTGCGTGTGTCATAAAGGCAACTAGTATTCAACAAAAATTCCAGCAACATGAAAATTAGACACGCCTAGATTCTTGATCACTCATGATAGATAAACTGTAAAAAAAACATCCAGTGAGACTGCTTTGGCACGCATTCACGCGCACAAGCACGTATGTGCACAAGCTCTCTCTCGCTTTCCCTTCCTATGTTTTACATAACAATTATGATAAGTCTGCCCCCCGAGGGAGGATGGCTGCATAAAGAGTATCTTTAATCGTTAATAAGACCTTTGCATTTATTTTTAACTTGACCTAATGCGTCTGCTCCCTTCTGTCGGTATGCTCAATTGCTCCAAATATATAACTCCATTTTACCCGTTACCAGATAAACAATGTCGTATAAGTATATCATACGGTGTTTGCTCTTGTTCGGTGAGGTTCCTGTTCATATCAGTCAAGCATTCCTCAAAATGAACCATAATCTCTTTGGAGTAAATGCACTTTTGTTTCTCACTCTTAAAGGAAATGACTTGTTAAAGGGAAGCACACGCTCTTGGCGAAACCTCAGGCTACTCCAAAGGCAACAGCAACACCATCAAAATAACAAATAAATATCTGCAGTCACTTCCTTACCAGTTGAAACACCGTTGAAGCCCCCAGCATACGCACACACGCACACACAAAAAAAAAAAAAAAAACGGTGCGCCGCTCCAAAAAGCATATGTCAAGAGTCCGGATCCAGTCAAGGTAAACATGGATTGTTTAGTATTACGTGTCTTCACTTGAAGCCCCAAAAATATTATCTGTTGTAGATTCCTGTCTCCTGATGTTGTGGAAGAGTACAGGTTCCTCTCACACTCCACTCTGAGTGTGTCCTTCTGGTCTCTGCCGTTTCACCGATGCTGCCTTCACTGCACTGCGGAAAGTTTACCATCTTAAAGAACAGTCGGATTGAGTGGCAGGAAAACCGTCGAAGATTATGATCGTTTGAAGATGTCCCAAATTAATTTGACGCTGAGCAGTTGGCACTTTGATTAGACTGTGCTTGACATTATAGTTACTAAATGTAAAATCGAAAGGATTTCATCCCGCTCCCTTCCCCTAAACACGCAGCGGGAGGCTAAATTGTTCCAAGTGTTCATATGTCCATTCATCTATGTATTTATACAGCTATATAGCTATTTAATAGACAGCAAATCGCAACTACAGTTGGCCTTGTGATGAAACATTTGCCGTCTATTATCTGTTGTCAAGCAGTTAACATAAAAATGTCTGAGCCTGGAGCGGTTCTATGAATGCATCACAAACTGAAAGGAGCCCGGAGCGAGACTTGACGCTATAATGGCGTGTAACATAAAGTTTGTCACCCAACTAAATAGCTGTGGACAATGACTCACTGGCACGTGGTCAATTATGTATTTATTTCATTCCATTTCTTCTGAATGATCGGCCTGCCCGATTCTATCAGGCGGTGCTGACTGTGGGCAACTGTCCACTTTGTACGTACAGTAATTAAGTCGGCAGGATAGGCTACTGGCAGCCCGCGGGCCGTAAGTGGCCCACTTCCACAGTCTGAGTGGCCCCCAATTCATGAATATGTTTCCACTATAGTGGACTGATGCATAGTAACAGCTTGGCATACACGGTTTTCTTTTGATATTTAATTGTTGTTGTTGTTGTTTGTTTTTGGCCAACCTCCGTTTTTTTGTTTTTGTTTGTCAGCATGCTTTTACAACAACACCAACAACAAAATTCCCAGTTTTCCCAAAGCATGTCAGTGGGCATCCCAGTTATTTTTGCTATTTGCGGGCTGGGTCATGTATTTTGCCATATTTTAAATGGTATTTTTGGAATGCATCTGGTTTAGGACGTGCATGGTCCCATGAGGTGTGTAATATCACTAAACCCAAAGTGTTTTCATTTTTCACCATAACTTCAACTTTTGCAGTTTTACAGTATCTCACTGTTTTGTGGGGTTTCTCGCTGTTTTTCTTCCTTGCAAGTTGGAGCAGTCAAAAAATGAACACTAGGGTCTCGTTCATTAATTGACTCTGATGCCCATGCACTACTCTGACAGTGTGTGTCTTCTGAGAGACAGAGTGTGTTCCTTCTTCATTAATTTCCAAATTCAGCATGAACTGTTTCCATATGGACTGCTTGACGCACTGGTGCTCCGTGTCCCTAGTTGGACCATCTAGAGCAGTGTTTTTCAATCTTTTTCGAGCCAAGGCACATTTCTTGCATTGAAAAAAATCCTGCGGCACACCACTACCTGAAAATGTGAAAAAAAGCTTACATGTATTTTAACAATTAAGTGTTAGATTGTTACTTTAAGCGTTTTTTATCATTGAAAATTAACTCAATATTTTAACACATTGAATAGGAATCAAATCTCCATCATTCCAATATTTGGTGCATTTGTTTTAATAGCAAGTAAAATATAGTCAATTAGAACTTTAACTTGCTCGGGTTCTGATTTTTTTCTGTGTGATAGACAGTTATTTTTCTCCCGGTCGCTTGCGCTCTCCCGCAATATTGTACCAATAACTTTTTCCCATCTTGAGTCTTTGTGTAATTCCAACATCATTCAAATGACTTTTCTGCTGAATGTGTCACTTGAGGTAGTCTAGCTTCCATTTAGTCTGTATTTTTCCATGGGAAAATTTGCTTAGGGCTTCAGCTTTGCCGCATGTTTTGCAGAGCAGACCTTTCTCACTCGAAAAAGAAAATATCTCACTCAATTTCACTGCTTGTTCTTCTATTTGCACATACTCCTACAGCCATTCCAACTTAAAAGAATCGCAGTTCATTCTTATTTTGGTTTGGGGAGTCGACGTATCACGTTCACCGCCCGGTCATTTCACCATGATAAAGGATTAGCATTAGCGCCACATATCGCCGCCGCACTGTTATTGTTATAGAGCAGAGAACATGCGCAAGTACGATCAATGCCGTGATTGGCTGCATAGCGTCATTGCATCGTATCGTGTGATCGGCTGGACACCTGTCACTCACTGAATTACACAGCAAATTGATGCAGAAAGATACCTTTCATTGTATTGCCTCGCCTCGGAAATGTCGCTTGTCTCGAAGCATAAGGCAATTTCCTAGCTGCTGCTGCTCCCTTACCGGTACGGAAAAGTACTACATGATTACTCTTCCGGGCGACCGACCGCACAGGCGTACATATTGTATAATTTCCCACGGCACACCTGACTATATCTCGCGGCACACTGATGTGCAGGGTTTGAAAAACACTGATCTC